>CM023619.1:922073-1087073 GCA_013358685.1 Antennarius maculatus | reverse complement strand
TTGTCTCCCGGGACAGGGCCGGAGGAGTCTGTGTGAGGAGGCGCTGCTGAAGATCAGAGGCGTGATCAGCTTCACCTTCCAGATGACCGTCAAGAGATGCATCGTCAGGATCCGCTCGGACCTGAAGGCTGAGGTGAGGCGTTAATGTTGACGGGTCGACAGAAATCAATCGATTTCATCCAGGAAATGAAGACAAAACGAGGTTTCACAGTTTAAAACCTACGTTTTCTTTCCTTCCATTATTTCTTTCTTTCTCCCTTTCTTTCTTTGTCTTTCTTTTCCTTTCTCTTTGAGTGTTTAGTATCGTTTATTGTCAGTTTTTGTGTGTTTTTTGCCGACCAGGCGAATGCCGGTTGGCCGCCACTCAAACGCCGTCATGGCGTTTGATTTCACATCGCTGACAAGGGAACACGGGATCAGGGTGGTGTCTTATTTCAGCGTGGAAGAAGTATCACTAGCTGTGGGTGATGTTATCGGGCATAGGGCATTGAAATCTGCCGGCCGAATGAACAAGGCAATTGTCATGTTCGTAGAGAAGGTAGAACAGGTGAAGGTACTGGTGGAACAAGGGATAAACGTTCACGGACTGTTTGTACCGGTTATGCCGTTGTCGCAGCCAGTGACTAAGATCACACTGTCCAACATCCCCTGTTTCATCAGTGATGAATTCCTAATTAGAGAACTCTCTCGACACGGAAAAGTTGTGTCGCCGATTACCAAAATCACGACGGGGTGTAAGTCCCCGCTACTAGACCATCTTGTGTGTCACCGCCGACAGGTATCCATGATCCTGAACAACAAGGCGCAGGAATTTAACTACTGTATTGTTGTTAAAGTGGACAACTATGACTACACGATGTACGCCACCTCCTCTCAGATGAAATGCTTTGGCTGTGGAGAGGAGGGACACATTGTTAGCGCCTGTCCGAAGCGCATCAGCGATGATCCGCGAAACCCGCCCGGTGAGACGGCGGTTCCCACCGCCGCTCCGAGGCGTCCCGTTCCGGCTCCGCGCCGCCGAAGCATCGGGGACGCGGAAGAGAGAGATGCTCCAAGGAGCGAGACTGAGAGTCAGGTGCAGGTAGGAGCAGTGATAACCAGTAATATCGTCGAGGTGGGGGGGCAGAGTGAAGGTGGGACAAGTGAGGATGGTGGCAGGGTGGCTGAGAGAGCAGGTGGAGTGATGGGTGAGAGTGGGGCGGTGTCCAGTGGGATGGATGACGTTGTGATACGTGAGAATGTTGAGCTGACAGGTGAACAGGGTGAGATTATGGAGGTGGAAGGTGAACTGGGTGAGAAAGGTACACTGGGTGAGACTAAGGTGGTGACAGGTGCAGTGGGTGACAATAGGAGGGAGACTGGTGATAAAAATGAGAATGTTGAGACAGGAAACCAGACAGGTACTGAAGCTGTCACAGACAAACATGAGTCTGAATGGATTCCTGCTCCTACTAGGCGGCGCGGTAAGCAGAAGAATGTTTTAACTGTTTCTGCCGGATGTAAAACTGGCCGGCTTGAGGTCGCACCGAGTGTTCAAGACAGCAGCGACAGTGATGATTGTATGTCTGATTGCAGTGAACTATCTCATACTCCAGTCACTGCCAGTCAACAACACGATTTGTACCCTGAAAAGATGTTTAAATTGTTTCTACAACAAACTAAAGGCATGAAAGGTCTGAATCTGGAACAATTTTTTCCTGATAAATTAATCTTTTATAATTCGGCAAAACAACTTATTACAAACAGAGACACATCAGAACTCAGTGACCAAGAAATATACCGACTCAAAAAGAAAATGAGTAAAGTCCATAAACAACTGAGTCTTTAATTTTTGTTCTTTAAACTTTTCCCTCATCGTGGATTTTTTTTAGAGTGGGAACGTTAAACGTAAATGGAGCCAGAGAAGAAAGGAAAAGGGCTCTAGTTTTTGACACAGCAAAGAGGAAAACTATTGATGTTCTGTTTTTACAAGAAACACACAGCGATGAGAACAATGAGATGGACTGGATGAAAGAGTGGGAAGGACAGGTGGTCCTGAGCCATAACACCACGCTGAGTGGTGGAGTGGGCTTCCTGTTCTCTAGAACTTTTAACCCAACATCTCTGGAAGTCGAGCATGTCGTAAAGGGGAGGTGTCTCTTAGCGAAGGCACATTTCGAACACCGCACCCTGGTTTTTGTGAATATTTATACTCCAACAAACGCTGCAGAGAGGAAGAGCTTTTTAGAAAAAATACGAGCTAGACTGGATTGCTGTGGCTCAGAAGACTTTTTACTCTTGGGTGGGGATTTTAACTGTACTGAGGACGGGATTTTAGACCGTAATCATGCAGAGCCTCACCCAGCATCCCAACACACTCTGAAACGACTGGTCTCTTCTCATGGCCTGGTGGATGTGTGGAGGAGGATGCATCCAGACTGCTGACAGTACACTTGGTCCCACCTAAAAGAAGGTGGGGTGTCTTTAGCCAGGCTGGATCGTTTTTACTGCTTTAAACACCATTTCAATGTTTTTAAAGACTGTAATATAATGCCAGCTGCTTTTACTGATCATTCTTTGGTTTTATGTTGCATTGTGATGAGAAATATTTTACCTAGGAGTGCATACTGGCATTTTAATTCAACTTTAGCTTTAAACAAAGGCTTTAGAGAGATTTTAAGCTATTTTTGGAGCACCTCTAGTCTTAGAAACGCTGATTTTACCTCTCTTAGGCAGTGGTGGGACTATGGCAAAACAGAGATAAAACTCCTGTGCCAGCAGCATACTCTGAACGTCACACGTGACACCTGCCGGTCTATGAAAGACCTGGAGGCTGAGATCGTGGAGTTAGAGACAAGCGCTTCCACAGGAAATCAGAGGTGTACTGAAATCCTCAAGTCCAAAAGAATGGCTTTAGCCGACCTGTTAGATACTAAAGTACAGGGTGCACTGGTCCGATCCAGGGTGCAAAACATCACAGAGATGGATGCTCCCTCTAGCTGCTTCTTCGGCCCGGAGAAGAAGCATGGACAGACCAACGTGATCCACTCCCTGCTGTCTGACACAGGACAGGAGCTGACAGAGCCCGGACAGATCAGAAGGCGAGCTGTGAGTTTTTATTCATCTTTGTATGACAGTGAATACCGAGAAAACCAGCCACTGTTAGAGGAGTTCTGTGCAGAGCTACCTCAGGTCTCCACGGAGACAAATTCACAACTCGACCGGCCACTGGAGTTAGCGGAGCTCCACACTGCCCTGCAGAACATGCAGGGACGACGATCTCCGGGGATTGATGGTCTGACGGTCGAATTTTATAAAGCCTTCTGGGATATTATAGCACGTGATATGCTAGAAGTGTTCAATGAAAGTCTGGCCTCGGGCTCTTTGGCACTGTCCTGCCGAAGGGCTGTCGTTGCCCTCCTGCCTAAAAAAGGCAATCTGCAGGACATCAAGAACTGGCGCCCTGTGTCACTGCTCTGCACGGATTACAAGATTCTGTCCAAGGCTTTGGCTACCAGGCTAAGGGAAGCTATGGAGCAGGTCATCCACCGGGATCAAACCTACTGTGTGCCCGGCAGGCCCATGGTAGACAATGTCTACCTAATTCGAGATGTTTTGGAGGTTTCCAGATCATTGGGTATAAATACTGGTCTCATTTCATTGGATCAGGAAAAGGCATTTGACCGTGTCGAGCACAGCTTCCTCTGGAAAACTATGGAGAAGTTTGGGTTCAGCACTGGTTTAATTGCCAAGATCAGGGTGTTGTACAGTGACGTTGAGAGTATACTGATGTTTAACGGCAGTTTGTGTGCCCCCTTCAGAGTGCACCGGGGCATCCGGCAGGGCTGTGCTCTGTCTGGGATGCTCTATGCACTCTCCCTGGAACCCCTCCTCTGTAAAATCCGCAAAAGCATCGACGGTTTGATTTTACCTGGTTTTTTGATTTTACCTGAGAGAGCATTATTTTATCTGCCTATGCTGATGATGTTGTTGTTCTTATCAAAGACCAAAGGGATGGTGATGTTTTGGTGGGTCTAACAAACTCATTCAATGTTTTAACTGCTGCAAAAGTAAACTGGAGCAAAAGTGAAGCCCTTGCTGTTGGTGAGTGGAATGGCAACCTCCTGGTTCTTCCTGCTGAACATCCAGTCCACCAGGGTGGCTCAGAGGGTGCTACAACTGTGGAGGCAAAGACTCTCCGGGAAGGAGAGAAGCCTCCTCCTGGACTATAGTACAGGGACTGTGCCGGACAGCAAAGATCCTTTCCCTGAGGTCCACATCAGTCCCCTGTTTGGGGAGCTGGAGGGTCCCCTCCTCAGAGATGAACGACAAATCAGCCTGCACACGGCCAACAAAAAAGTACTGTACAAATACTGTGTCAAAGTAATCAACAAGAAAGGCCTGTGTGACAGAGCCCCCACTGCCTGGGCCAGCAGGATGACGGGAAATGGACCTGACCCACAGTGGAGACTTCTATACAAACCTCCCCTCAAGAAAAAAACAGCCGACCTCCAGTGGAGAATTTTACACGGTGCCATCAGTTCCAATGCTTTTATCTCTGTTTTTAACCCTGCGGTGTCCAGCCAGGGTCCCTTCTGTCCCCTTCGTGAGACAGTCTTTCATGCTTTTAGTGAGTGTGGGAGACTTGCAGTGCTCTTCACTCTTCTAACGAATGTTTTTAATCTGTTCAGTGAAAATTTTAGTGTGAGGAAATTCGTCTACGGTGCTGGGTACAATAGATCGAATCAGAGAAAGTGGCAGCTTTCAAAGTTTATCTCTGGAGAAGCAAAACTCGCAATTTACGTGACCAGGAAGAGAAGAATTGAAAACAATACTGTTCAAGACGCAGCTACTGTTTTTTGCTGTAACATCAGATGTCGCTTAAAACTAGAATTTGGTTTCTATAAAATGACAAAAGACCTAAATAACTTTAGGAACATCTGGTGTCACAAAAATGTTCTATGCACTTTAATTGATGATCAACTCAATTTTGCAAACTTCCTGATATAATGCACTGATTTTTGATTGTATTTCCTCTTTATTGGTTTTTAGTGTTCCTGAAGCTCTTTAGTGTTTTCATCTAATGTAAAATTGTAAAATGTTTTGAATGTGATTAAAATGTTTTTGCAAAAGTCAAAAAAAAAAGTCTTTCCTTCTTTTTCTTTTCTTTTTTTCTCTTTCCTTCTTTCTTTGCTTTCTTTCTCTTTCTGTCTTTCTCTTTTTCTTTCCTTCTCTTTCATTCGTTTGTTCTTTCGTTCTCTTTCTTGTAAAATGTTTGAATGTGATTAAAGTGTTTTTGCAAAAATAAAAATAAAAAAATCTTTCTCCTCTCTTTCCTTCTCTCTTTCTTTCTTTCTGTCTGTCTTTCGTTCTTTCTTCCAGGCTCTGGCGTCGGCGATCGCGTCCACTCAGGTGATGAAGGCCCAGCAGGTGGTGAAAGGCGAAAACGGAGATGAGGTCCGTTTTGAGTTTGTTCAGTTTCAGTTTTATCCTCTTATTTCTTTTTCTTTCCTGGTTAAATTCCTTCCACCAATGAGGCGACGGCGTGACTGACTGGATTTTCACAAACCAAAATCTCAGTATTGAAGGGAATTCAGATGAAAACGTGGATCCATTTTTTTTTTTTTTTTTTTTTTTTTTTTTTTTTACTTAAACAGAATTTTGAGGTTTATATGTTGATGACACACAGTTTTATGTTAATTTAACTCAGGTCAGTGTGAATCTTCTGGGATGTTTCAGTGCTGCAGTAATGATTCCCACCAGCAGGGGGCAGCAGAGTGAGTGAAACTAATGTCCTCCCCCAGGTTCTGATCCCGTTCGTGGAGGACGGGTCGCTGGAGGTGGAGCAGAACGTGGACCTCCCGGATTACCTGCCGGAGGACGAGAGTCCGTCTCAGGAGCCCGACAAGGCGGTGAGCCGGGTGGGGTCGGGCCAGGAGGGGAGCGGCTGGCTGGGGGCCGCCGCCAACTTCCTGTCCCGCTCCTTCTACTGGTGACCCGCCGCCCAACCCCCTCACCGCCTCCTCTCGGAACCAAAATCTACGAGCTGCCAAACCGACCCCGTCTTTTAGGTCGGATCGCCGAACAGTGTAAAAATACGCAGCATCCGTCGCCATGACAACCTGCTGCTGTCGCGGGCGAGGCGATTCCTCCGGACGCCTGTTTCCGTTTCCATGTCAACGGGTCCATCCGTTCCAAACCAAATTGTCTTACAGGACAGGAAGTGTCCCGCAGCGACAGGAACAAGGACCAACCAGTGACAGGAAGTGGACGACCCTCACTTCCTGTTACCTCGTCGTTATTTATTTTTCATCGTGTCCTTGTTGTGTGCTCACCTTCCATCAGCCGTGCCTTCACTTCCGCTTCCTCCACCTCAGGCTGCAGCTACCTGATCATTATTGATTAGCTATTATTGATTATGGTGTCCAGACATCAAAGGAAACCTCCTTTTTCATGAGTCAGCGGTTTTCACCGTTAGCTCCTCTGATGTCAAACAGATTCCACCAATCAGTGAGAGCCTTATTGGCTCCTCAGGCGGTCCAGGCCCCGCCCAGGTCAGGAAGTCTTTCCTCAGACGTTCCTTAATATATTGACATGAAGAATTCCAAACCCAGAATGCATTGCGGCGTCGACGACGTCTTCGTGTGAACATTCCCAGTCAGGAACTCGTCAAGTTTGTCATCATTTTTGGGTAAATGTTAGTTGCAGCCTTCCTGGTGTCTGTGTGTTTTTGTGTGTGTGTGTTTTTTGTTTTTTTTTCACGTCTGTTACTACGGTGACGGTGAGTTCAAGGACCACAGACTTCATCGGTCATCAGCCGACCTGTTTCCAAACCGGTCGCCATGTTTACAGCCACGTCTCCGTGGGAACGCCTTTTCTGATCTCCGATTGGATGCCGCCCTCTCAACCGATTTCAGTTTCCTTCCTGTTGGCGACTCGAGAAGATTTGGTGAACATTTTTGCACAGTTTTGATCATAAATGGATGATTTTGAAACATTAGAAATCCCCGTTTGTGGTGGTTCAAACATCATTGATCATCACTCCATCACTAGAAACAAACTGAAGAGGAGAAGTGTTCTTTGGGTTCCCTTCACGACTGTACAGATTGTTTCCTGTCTGAAAATGATGCCGTTGTCTTCACGCATGCTCATCTACCTATGCTAGCATGTTAGCATAGGGCGGGCAGATTTCGTTGAATGCGGTCACGTCGTCTAAATATTTTACAACCTGCCTTTACGTTCTGGCTTGTTGCCGCCGCAGAAACGCGTCGATCGGAGCGATCGACGCGTCTCGCAGCGCAAAGCTCAACCGCAAAAATCACAAACCAGGAAATGATAATCGTGAAAGTGCTGCTGAGAAAAACAATTGGAAGGAAATCAAAAGTTTTTATTTTATTTGTCTCTGCTCTTCAGATGGAGAGGTAGAAACGGGCTAATCCGTTAGCGACGTGACGCCACCAGCGGAAATAACATAACGTCCATCCTGATGATGTCACCGACGCTCACACACACACGGTTTTAGCTCAGTCCTTCCTCAGATAGCATCTGTGCTAACGTCTTTAGCTTCCGGGGATCTTCTGAAGACTTGGATTCTACAGTATTAGCTTGCCTGAAGCTAATTTCATTTCAGGAGATGACTGAATATTCAGTTTTAGGTCACATGGTCAAATATGAAGTGGGCGTGGTTTCTCCGAGCATCTGATTGGTCAAGGTTGTGTTTATTCTACTTTTATTCCACAGTGCCGTTGTCTTCCTGCAGGAGCTGAGCGTCTTTCTTCTACTCAGGTTAAACCTCCAGGAGATCGTTTCCAAATGATTCCTTCAGTTTTTAAGGTTTTCAATCAAAATTTGGATTTTTTTTTTTTTTTTTTTTTTTTCCCCCCCGAGTCGTTTTCTGGAAATGTTGGCGTCTGTGTGAGTTATTCATCATCAGTGTGCTGCTGTGGAAAGTGTTCTGTTACGATGACAATAAAATGAGTGATTTAAGATGATGATTATTACACAAACACAGATTAAATATCAGGTTGTGCATGAAATAATAAAGTCGAAACCCAAACCAACAAATAATTCTTTTATATATAAAACAAGAAATTAGGACCAGAACCTGAAAATTTTGCGAGAATCTGTTTGATATTTAATTCCAATCCTAACAGACAAATAAAAAGAAAACATAGATTTACTGATTCACGCCGATCACAAACTGATCGTTCTGATTGATTGCTGACGGGATGCTGCTTTGAGATCGGAGCTTTGATGTCGCCATCTGTTTCAGTTCTTCTGCCGCTGAAGCTGTGATGTCTGAGTCTATTTCCTGTGACGTCACAACGTACGACGCTCTCGTCTGAAAGCAGCTCTGATTCTAGACTGAAGGATTCCGTTTGGCGTGAGCTCTCAGTAAATCTGTTCATGTTCTAACTCACTGTTTCTGTTACACAACCATCCGACAAGTTCCGACATCTTCCCCCAGCAGCTGCACAAGCAGAAAAACATGGATCATCAGCGAAACAAACACACACGGAGCGACTCCATGTGGTCCAAGAAGCACAGAAAGAACTACAAATGGTTGTTCATCCAACTTTCAGTTCTCAACTCCTTCAAGGAAGATTCTCTGCCAGCACAAGAAGAGAACATTTTACGCCGGTTATTGAAAACCAGCGTAAAAACAGTCACCATTAAAAACTCTGAACCTCGTCGTTGTTTTTCCGGTTGAAGACAATGTTGGTGTGATTCGAAGTTGGGGGTCCGTTCTGAGGTTTCTGCCTGTTAAAGGCAGGTTTTCTTCACTGTTGCCACCAAGTTGTGACTCCCAGGTACTGCTGGGTCTTGTTTTAAATAAACAGGATGGATAAAACTGACCTGGCTGAATTTTAAAATGTTAATTTTTTGACGTTGCAATATTTTAAACACATTTTTCCAAAACTAGAACATCCCTCCTGAGAACAGATCCATGATTTCACCCTTCCTCATACATGCAAACATTTTTAGTATTCTGTCAAAATAGATGTTAAACACAGACACTCTTAAATATGTGGTCATATAAGTGATGCTAGAACAACTGTTTCAAATGTTTTTGGTGATTCCAGTCATGATCATCAGTTTTAATGTGAATTAAAGTTGATTCAGCAGGAAGATCTTCCCGGAAATGTGGTGGAAAGTCCTTTTTTTTTCCACATGTGAGAGCAGTATTGTTGATGAGGTGACTACAACCTATTGGAATGAAGGAAACCGAAACTCCCGGTTTTCAAAATAAAAGTATCCCCGCTTGGGAGGATCAAAATCTTTCTTTTCTTTAACATGTGCAGTATTTTTTTGTTAACTTTCCCACAAAAGAAGTGAGGAAACGGATAATTCTTAAAATAATCTCAAATAAAATAATCCTTAATTTATAATCTACTCAACCCAGACGGACTCAGAAACAGAAAGCCAAGATGCGACCCAAATAAAAAAAGAAAGGCTCCACCTCCTTGTATGACGTCACAATGAGGAGGATACCCATCAGGTGAGGTGGGGTCGCAGGTGAACCTGGTGAGCAAAGGAAACCAAGAATTAGTCTCTATCCACAACTAACGACGTGTGACCGTGAAGACGGACGGGCGTTTTATTTTGAAAGAGCTGACCGGAAGCCATCTGTGTGTGTGTGCGTGGGGGGTACCGCGTGGGGATCGATCCTCTCCGACGTCCAACAGAAACATGTCCCCGCTGCTGCTGCTGCTGCTCGGCCTGCTGCTCGTCTGCGTCCTCCGCGGGAGGAAGAGGTCAGTCCCGCACCGGAAACATCCCGCTGTCCGCTTGATCCACGGTCCGACCGGTTACCTGTAGGGAGAAACCGGCGGGTTCACCTGTCTGACCAGTCACGGTGAATCCCGCACTTTAAAAAAAGGAAAAAAGTGATTTAATGGGTCTCCTGTGGACAGGGATGTGCTCTGTGATTGATTGCTTTTGTCTAATCGCTTCAATAGTGGATAGTCTTCTGATTCCAGAGGATGAGCTGCTGATGCTGAAGAATCAACTAAGGGAAGATGTTCTTTTTCTTTCTGGTGATGAGTTTCTGGATCATTTAAACATTTATTTTAATATTTTATTCATTCTTTAATCCAAAGAGTCGCATTCAAGAAATTAAACTTTATATACAGAGTTTGTTCCAGAGGTTTTAATAGAAACATGAAGCACAGGCAGTTGACCTCAGAGGGCAACTGCCAGATGTTCTGTGTTTCTAACCCAGACTGGGCTCAAGAGTTTCTGTCTAAAAATGACAGCCTGGTTTAAAAACAAGAAGAATGAACATATCCTTTAACCTCCTTGTTGGATGTAAAAAAAAAAAAAATTCCCAACGCTCCTGGTGGGATTTTCCATCCTAATGTGTTCCAGCTGTGCCTAAAACAAACATCCACTTTCTGTTTCTGCTGTACTTCCTTGTCTAAACTGTTGTGGAGTGATTTTTGTGAACATTTCTAGTCTTCATCTTCCTTGTTATTCCTTCATTGACAAAAATATCTAGCTAACTCATTATCACAGATCTGGTTATGATCAGCATTAGCATGGCCAGAGCAGAGAAACTCCTGACCCTGTTGGGTATATGAACTTAATGAAGCCTGCGGTGAACTTTGCAGGAGGTTTGTGAAATTTAATGATTGATAGCAGGATTACACAAAAACTCCTTGAATGGGAAATTATAGAAGCTTTATTTGTTCTGATGGATCGAGTTTTAGCGATTGGAACAATTGATTCACTTTTTTTTCATACTCAAACGAAATTTAATTACATTTTTTTAGCAGACTGTTCCTTTAATTTGCCCCCTCTTGTTTGTTCTAATTAAAATGGAGCTGAAACAATCCTGTGTGTGTGTGTGTGTGTGTGTGTGTGTGTGTGTGTGTGTGTGTGTGTGTGTGTGTGTGTGTGTGTGTGATGAAGAACGATCTGGAGAGATCGTTAATAACAGCAGTCATTGTCTGCCTGATGGCTGTTCATTGTTTGTTTAACTCACAAACAATGAACAACGACAATACTCGTTTCCCACAAACGCAACTACGGATGCCCAATCTTGCCAAAAATAGATGCAACAATTCATTCGTTAGAAAACCCTTATAGCGTATAAGTATTTTTTTATTGCTAAATGTGATGAAGTTTTATTTGATGATGTCATCTGCAGGCGATGGCGTCTGTTGCTTGTTGATTCTCACAATGTCGGGCGATTTTTGTGTTTTTGTGAAACAATTTCTCAAAAATTTAGCACTTTAGCATCAAAACTTACCTGCAGATTTTTGAGTGTGTCTTTAACGTGCTTTTAAACTCTTTCTACCTTTTTTGCAGAAGAGCCGGCGAGCCGCCGTTGATCAAAGGCTGGATCCCGTTCATCGGAAAGGTTCTAGAGTTTGGGAAAGATCCCTACGCATTTTTAGAGCAGCAGAGGAAGAAGTTTGGCGACGTCTTTACTGTGCACATAGCAGGTGAAACTTCTTTTACCAAATAAGGAGCTGCATGCGGTAGAAAGGACGCCTGAAAGTTTCAAGGCAGATGTCGTTCAGTGGAGCTCAATATAGCTTCAGCTTTACAGCTAGCATCAAAACCTTGATGAAATCCTCATGTTTGGAATGTTAGCTAGCTGGGTAATTTGTTATTTGAGATAAATAAGTGCTTTTCATGGTCTTGATGATGCTAGGTTAGCAGTTTTGCTAGCACGGACAGTCTCAGGCTCAACATACAACCAATCAGACTTAGTCTAGCATTTCTTACCATGTGATAAGGCAAACTATACAACATGACAACGCTGCCCTCTAGTGTTTATTATTTAGTGAGCTTTTATTGTTCTATTTCTTATTTAGACAAATACTGGATTGATGATTCATCAGTTTCTTTATTTTGTTCCGGGTATCAGTGTACAGCGTAAAAACTTCTCCTCACATGTTTAAAAAGTGAACGTACCAAATCACCGTCCTCACTCAGGTCCCACCCCCATCCACAGGTAAATACATGACCTTCATCATGGACCCTTTCATGTATCCAAGCATAGTCAAAAACGCCCGACAGCTCAACTTCCACAAGTTCTCCAACCAAATGGCGCCCATCGTCTTCAGCTATCCGTCCGTCATGAACTTTCCCGGTTTGCACGAGGAGGTCGTCCGCAACTTCAAGCTCTTGCAAGGGAAAGATCTCACCAACCTGACGGAGAGCATGATGGGCAACCTCATGCTGCTATTTCGTCATGACCACTTGGGCGAATGGCCAAAAGGGCAGGGCGCCTGGAACACTAGCGGACTATACGAGTTCTGCAAATCGGTCATGTTCGAGGCTACTTTCCTCACCATCTACGGCAGAGCAGCATCCGCCGGTCGCCATCGCAATATGGACGAACTGAGGGAAGACTTTGTCAAGTTCGACTCCATGTTCCCTCTGCTTGTTACTAAGTTCCCCATCAGGCTGCTGAGACGGACCAAGGCGAGCCGGGACAGGATCCTCAACTTCATCATGCCCCACAGAGTCTCATGTTGGTCCAACACTTCACGGTTCATCAGAAAACGAGTTGAGATGTTGGATCACCGCGACACATTGAGGGATATCGATAAAGCGGGTAGGTGCATTTGATTGACAAGTTCCCACACCTCAATCAAGAAGTCATCTCTTTAAGTCCAGTGTGGTCAGGTCTGGTGACATCAGACTATCCTTCAAAACTACGCAAAGTCCTGGTTCTCAATCTTCTGCAAAGTACAAACTGACTTCCTCTATCTTGCGTCATTTTGCTTCTCTTGTACATTTCTTTGCCCTGCCTTCCTGACTTCAGGACATCACTTTGCCATGCTCTGGGCATCTGTGGCGAACACAGTCCCTGCTTCCTTCTGGGTCTTGTACTACCTGTTGAGTCACCCTGAAGCCTTCGAGGTCGTCCGCCAGGAGATCCATGATGTCCTGAACCTGAGCGGGTTCTTGTTCAGCACAGATAAAGAGATGAAGCTCAGCAGAGAACAGCTGGACAAGCTTCTTTACATGGGTATGGCCGTCGCTTTGAATCCTTAGGCATTAGGAAAACATGCTGGGGAAAATCTGGTAGGAAGGTTTCTGACATTTGTCTGCAGAGAGCAGCATCAAGGAGAGCCTACGTCTATCTTCGGCCTCCATGAACATCCGTGTTGTTGAGGAAGACTTCAACATGCAACTGGACAGCGATCGCTCAGCAGCCGTCAGAAAAGGTGACATCATAGTTCTCTACCCTCAGAGTCTTCATATGGACCCCAGCATCTACGAGGAGCCACAGGTACTCCACTCGGTTCAACCCTTCAAACTCATGAACATTGGTGTATTTTTTAAGTGTTTTTGATCATTCTTTTTGTTGTCTGCCACAAATTACCCAGTGTCATCTCTATTGGTGTGTACCCTTAAAAGTAAAGTTTGGTCCAGTTACATTTTGCTGTTTCTTCACTGTCAGACATTCCGGTTTGACCGCTACATCCAGGACAGCAGAGAGAAGACCGACTTCTACAAGGATGGCAAGAAGCTGAAGTATTACTACATGCCGTTTGGATCCGGCTCCACCAAATGTCCTGGACGACACCTTGCCGTCAACGAGATCAAGGAGTTTCTGTGTGTCCTGCTGACTTACTTTGAGTTGGAGCTGGAGGAAGGTCAGACCAGAGTCACCGTGGACACTGGCAGAGTTGGACTGGGAGTCCTCCTACCTGCCTCAGACATACAGTTCCACTACAGACCGCGAATATACCAGGCAGAACAAATGTGTCAGTGATGGATGTGTATCTAAAGGGGTGTCCAAGCAATAATTCTGCCAATCTGTGAAAAACAGTCTGAAAGGGTGTCTTGTTTTGACCTGAGCTGGCCCAGTTCAACCTAAACCCAACTGGTATGACTCAGCTTGACTCTGCTCGACTCACTATTCATATTATTTGACCTCATTGAGCTCAACTTAAAATGTTTGGACCGGCCAATCAAATGGAAAATGTCTGTTTTTTGCATTTTGTGGGAGAAATCACTACTAATGCTGCACTTTATTTACCATGCACTATTTTACTGGACTGTCCAAACTGGTGGTTTTGCTCTTTTTACTGTATAACATGAATTAGTGAGGTCTTGCATCAGGCTTACAATTTTTCAACAGTTTTAAATGTTATATTTTGATAATTTCACTGTTTCTGTTCATTGTTTACTTTGTACTGATGTTGCGCTGTTGATGCTAACATTTAAAGAACAGTTCATTTACTTTCAGGAAGTTCTCTCGTTCTTAGCTTGGTAGACCCACCAAAATACACATAAAAACTGTTAGCCTGGTTTCAACCAACATAAAACTTACACCTTTCAACAGCTGCACAGATTCAGGTAACTCCAGATGCACATTAAACCGCTAATAGCAAACCAGAGGATGTTCTAAAATGTGGGATTGTTCCTCTTGGGCTACAGTCATTATCACTGATGATCAATACTCCTGATTACAGTATTGGCCTGAATAGAAGACGACCCTGATTATAAGACGACCCCCTCTTTTTCAAGACTCAAGTTTTTAAAAAGACTTTTTGAACACCAAATTTAATTTTTATACAGAACATAATTACGATACAGCTCTCCATCTCCATACATTACACTCTGTGACACCATATTTCACAGCCGCTTTGCAATTGTTTCAAGACTCTGCCTCATTTATCACCATCGTCTTGAAGTTTGCATCATAACTTCTCCTCAGCTGCCGGTTAACCTGGCCGATCTTCGACCCACTTTTCTACAGATTGTCGCTACGTTTCCCCATTTTCTGTTTATCTCTTCTCTTATTTTCTTCTCTTTTCTTTCTTACCGCTATTTTTATTTTTCTTCTTCGCGACAGGGGTTCGCTTTGGCCTGGGGAGTTCAGTTCAGCATTCGCTTTAAAGATATCTGGCGCCATCTAGCGTTGTGAATGGGTATAATGTCTAGACCCCGAATATAAGACGACCCCCACTTTTTCAGTCTTATTTCAATGCAAAAAACATCATCTTATATTCGGGCCAATATGGTAAATGTATTTACCGTTTAATCAATCACATGAAACTCTGAAAATGTCCTGGATATGGGAATATATTTTTGTTTTTGTACAACTGATTTATAATGTGAGTCATAGGTACGTTTAAGCATCATTTACAATCAACACTTTTTCCAATGTAAAGTTGTCGACACTTTTAAATAAACTAAAATAAAGTTATCATTTAATTAAACAACAAAAAAAGGATATGAAGATGATTTGTTGTGTTGAGTTTTCCCACATCTTTACTGAAACGTCTCGAAATAAAAGGAGAGCGTAATTTAAACCTTTAGACAAGAGCTAATTACTGATATGCTTTCACAGGTAAAGGTAGAATCAGGTGTCTGACCTGTGTTTGACCGACCAAAGTGCAGGTTTTTAAAACTTGATTGTTTCTTATCCTTAGTGGGGTCATAATGAGGTTTTTTTCCACCGTTTTTTCCAGATTTTATTGTCTTGAAACTAATTACTGTGGGTCAAACCGAGCTGAACGGTCAAGGTCTTCTTTATGTTTGATTCTGCTGCCAATCTTCTTCCTTTGCTGCCATAAGTGGAATCTTGAGAGCTCCATGCTGGCCCAACCAATCAGTGCAGGTCTGTCTCGTGTCCCCTGTCCAGCTGACTGTTTTTGTTTGATCTTTCAGAAATACCTGTGTTCACTGTACGAACCTGGAGCTTGTGTGGTCAGGCAGCTTCTAGCAGCTGTGCTGTGATGGCCGAGTGGTTAAGGCGTTGGACTCGAAATCCAATGGGGTCTCCCCGCGCAGGTTCAAGTCCTGCTCACAGCGGCATCTTCAGTAAATGATAAATCTTGACGTTGTTAGCCTCTAGCCTTCTGTGTGACTAGATAGCACAATAACCTATCTGACAATCAAGAGTGTTGCACATTGAAATGATAATTCATTTCATGATCAAAAAGAATCCCATGTACTCCAAATTTAAATTTCTTGACTTCCATCAATTAAAAAATATAGTGATATTTCAGTTGTTAGGATATGTAAAGTAACATTAAAATGATTTTCTGAAGTTGCATTTAGATTAGAATATTTCATCCAAACGCATTGGCATCGTGTTGCATCTGTGATCAAATGAAAATGAAGCTTTTGTAGTTCCTCACTTTGACCACAAGAGGGAACCAAACATACTTGCAATCAGGGGTCATCTGAATGTTTGATCAAGATTCTAATTTAACAGTTCTTAATATTTTAAAATGTATTTAAACGTAAAACTTCTTGAAATGCTAACTAGCAGTAGCCTATCTTTCCCTTCTCGTTAGTTTCCTAAAAGTAAAGTAGATGATTGTTCGTCTGGGTTCGGACACGAAAACTGAGTAAAGCTAAAATGTGTAATACTGCTATTGACCACTGGAGGGCAGTGTAGGAACGACATAGACAAAGGTGGATGTAATCAATATTATACAGTATGATAATTTTTGGAAGTCCCTCAAAATAAAAACACCAAAATAACATTTAATTGAATTTCATGAGAAAATACTGTTTTTTACATCAGTTTTATCTCTGGAACCCAAACCCTCGAGAGGGGCTGGACTCTCCACTTTTCTGATGGTGCCCAAGGTGAGAGGCGGCGGGCTGGTGGGGTCTTGCTTGTGCCCCCACAGCTCAGCCGTCATATGTTGGAGTTCACCCCGGTGAACGAGAGGGTCGCATCCCTGCGCCTTCAGGTGGGGTACAGGTGTCTCACTGTTGTTTCAGCCTACAGACCAAACAGCGGTGTGGAATACCCGGCCTTCTTGGAGTCCCTGCGAGGGGTACTGAATAGTGCTCCAACTGGGGACTCCATTGTTCTCTTTGGGGACTTCAACGCTCACGTGGGCAATGACAGTGAGACCTGGAAAGGGGTGATTGGGATGAACGGCCTCCCCGACCTGAACACGAGTGGTGTTCTGTTATTGGACTTCCTTGCTAGTCACAGTTTGTCCATAACAAACACCCGGATACAAGCGGCTGAATTGAGTTTCCTCCATAGAGTGGGGGGGGGGGTGCACCCTCAGCGATAGAGTGAGGAGCTCAGTCACCAGGGAGGAGCTCGGAGTGGAGCCGCTGCTCGTCCGCCTCGAGCGGGGCCAGCTGAGGTGGCTCGGGCATCTGTTCTGGATGCCTCCTGGACGCCTCCCTGGGGAGGTGTTCCGGGCATGTCCTACTGGGAGGAGACCTCGGGGAACACCTAGGACACGCTGGAGGGACTACGTCTCCCAGCTGGGCTGGGAACGCCTCGGGCTCCCCCCAGAGGAGCTGGAGGAGGTGTCTGGGGAAAGGGAAGTATGGGCATCCCTGCTGAGACTGTTGCCCCCGCGACCCAGCCCCGGATAAGAGGTAGATGATGGATGGATGGATGGACATCAGTTTTAACCAATGGTACTACGGAACACAGAAGCTTTGAGGACAAAAAAACTTTTGCTAGCTCTGTTGGAACATGAACATGAACTGCTACTGTTGAACTTCGTGAAGCTACAGTCGTCAAAATTACTAGTTTAGAAGTTTGTATTCCTTGTCCACAGGAGGGCATCACGATTACAGATTCTTGAAGATCGTAGAATAACATTATTGACTCGTCTTCCGAAAGAACTTTGTTGTGTACTTTTCCACGGAACAGTTTAACAGATATGAAGCATGTAGGTCTTATTTGCTTATGTTTTCTCTCTTTTAGAGGTTTTTGTGTCTTTGTCTTTGTTTTCTTTTTGGTTTTTGAGTTCACCTCAGGAGTCACATCCTTTATTGTTGGTTTAACTTGTCCAACGATCAAGAGTGTTGTACGCTGAAATGATAATTCTACATTTACTTCCAACCAAAAGCGTCCCATGCACTCCAACTTTGAAGGAAATAATTAATTTGTTTCATTCATCTTAGAAAAGGTTTGCCTTCTATCAGATAAAAAATACATATTGATACTTGATTTGTTGGAATATGTAAAGTAATATTAAAAGGATTTTCTGAAGTTTTATTTAGAATATTTCATCCAGACACACTGGCATCGTGTTACATCTGCGAGTAAATGAAAATCAAGCATTTGTAGTTCCTCACTTTGGCCACAAGAGGGAACCAAACGCATTTACTATCAAAAGCCTTCTGAATATTTTTTCAGCAATGGAGCTTAACATGTGTTACTATTTGAAATGTATACAATTGTAAAACTGTTTGAAATGCTAACTAGCATTAGCCCCCTCCCTTCTCGTTAGAGTTCCCTAAGGTAAAGTAGATGATTGTTCGTCTGGGTTCGGACACGAAGAGTAAAACTAAAATGTGTAATACGGCCATTGACCACAGGAGGGCAGTGTCACCAATATGTGTTCATGTCCGGTGGTCGTTCAAAATAAAAGCATCACACGAACAGGAAGTGTATTGATACAATTTCACGAGAAAAGTACGAGTTGTTGAACGATTGTTAACCGTCCAAATAAAGACGTGCAGGGAGTTTTAAGAGGAGATTCATAAAAGTGTTTTTAAAAACAACAAAAAAAAACAAACATAGATTTTTGTATAAAACTGTTTAAGTTGTGGGTTAAATCTACTGGTCAAAATCAAGGCCTCTTTGTGAGGAATTTGCATGTTCTTTACGTGTCTGGTGGGTCTAAACACATGCACATAGCTGAGTTAAAGTGATCATAGGTGTGAAGGAGGGGGACCAGAAAGGTGGGATCCAGTTTTTGGGAAGAAGTGATGTGATAAATAGAAAAGACACTGAACCAGAAAAATGAAAGTCAAATATGTATAAAACATGTGTTTCCTGAAGCTCCTGGTGGTGGGAGGAGCTTCAGAGGTTGGGGGGAGGGGGGTCGGGTGGGAGGAGCTTCTGTAGCTGCAGCACCTAGTTCCGGTTGAGAAGCTGAGCAAACATGACAACCGATCAGTGAATTGATCAGCTAATCGATCAGCGAATTGATATGTGAATCCTTTGACATCTGTTTTCAGGAAGCTGAGGGCTGGCTGGACTCCAGAGGCTTTCCCAAAAGCTGACCAGCGTGGCCCTCAGGGGCCGCTCCCCCTGTGTGTTTGTGTAGCAGCTGGAAAAGAGTTCAGTCTCAAATTTATTTATTCAAATGGATTTTAAATCAATAAAACATGTTAAACAGTTCACCTGTGTGTGCTATTAAATTTGTCTTGTGGTTCTGGAATATTTCATTTGCTGGTCCCTGTGCTGCCAGCTGATAAAGTAACGGTACGGCCCCGGAATGATGTCATCATTATGCTTCGAATAAAGATTCAAGTCGTTTTGTTCAAGAGGAAGAAGGAGACGTGTTTTTCCTGGATGGTCTGTCCACGTCTTATGATCATAAAACAAAAACATACATGAATTAGTCAAATGTCGGTGTGCACGACAGTGTTTATTCAGGAAAACAATTGAAGAATAAAGAAAGAAAGCCTAGAAGAGGTGACTGTTGTGGACCAGGATGTAGCAAAGATTAGCCAGGATGAAGTGAGGAGAGCACTGAAGAGGATGAAGAGTGGAAAGGCAGTCGGTCCTGATGATATACCTGTAGAGGTTTGGAAGTGTCTAGGAGAGGTGGCAGTAGAGTTTCTGACTGGGTTGTTCAACGGGATCTTAGATAGTGAGAAGATGCCTGAGGAGTGGAGGAGAAGTGTGCTGGTGCCCATTTTTAAGAACAAGGGAGACGTGCAGAGTTGTGGCAACTACAGAGGAATAAAGCTGATGAGCCATACAATGAAGTTATGGGAAAGAGTAGTGGAAGCTAGACTAAGGGCAGATGTGAGCATTTGTGAGCAGCAGTATGGTTTCATGCCAAAAAAGAGTACTACAGATGCAGTATTTGCTTTGAGGATGTTGATAGAGAAGTACAGAGAAGGCCAGAGGGAGCTGCATTGTGTTTTTGTAGATCTGGAGAAAGCTTATGACAGGGTGCCCAGAGAGGAACTGTGGTATTGTATGAGGAAGTCTGGAGTGGCAGAGAAGTATGTTAGAACGGTGCAGGACATGTATGAGGACTGTAAGACAGTGGTGAGGTGTGCTGTAGGTGTGACAGAGGAGTTCAAGGTGGAGGTGGGACTGCATCAGGGATCAGCTCTGAGCGCTGAGACCAGCGATGTTGTTTGGTCTAGAGACAGTGTCACTGAGGAAAAGACAGGAGACAGAGCTGGAGGTAGCAGAGATGAAGATGCTGAGGTTCTCTCTGGGAGTGACCAGGAAGGATAGGATCAGGAATGAGTACATCAGAGGGACAGCACATGTTAGAGGTTTTGGAGATAAAGTCAGAGAGGCCAGACTGAGATGGTTTGGACATGTCCAGAGGAGAGATAGTGAATATATTGGTAGAAGGATGCTGAGTTTTGAACTGCCAGGCAGGAGGCCTAGAGGAAGACCAAAGAGGAGGTTTATGGATGTAGTGAAAGAGGACATGAAGGTAGTTGGTGTGAGAGAAGAGGATGCAAAGGACAGGGTTAGATGGAGGCAATGAAATGTGTAACAGTTGAAGTGTCTGTGACAAACTGGTGAATTCTGGGATAAACACTGTCTGTCTGCTCAGGGAGGTGATAGGATCGTTATATTCTTGTGGAGAACACTGCCAAGGTCATCTTCTTGTTGTGACCATCTATGATGTTAACAAACCTTGTTGTTCCCAGGAAGAATGTAAACACAGTTCTGTCCTGGGTCACATGTGTCAAACTCAAGGCCCGGGGGCCAAATGTGGACCGCCTGGACGTCACACCTGTGGTGGTCAAATAGTGTTTTAAAATTGTCTAATAATAAGTCAAAAAGGGGGGATTGAACATAAACCATATTTCCCATAATGCATGTCAGTTATATTACCCGTGAAGTGATGACTTCCTGCCTCTAGACTGCAGTGTTTCCATTTCTGATGCCATTTTCTGAACAAGTGGAATAAAACAGACGGACAATTATTCCAAAATGTCCATCAAGACCGATCACTGATGCATGTCTTTAAATATCTACAAATATATATGCAACGTTTGTGAGGTGAATAAGTAAAGAATTCAGTGTTATGTAATATTAACCCTTTAAATCCAAGTCTATATTATTTGATTCAATCAGTGTTTCAGAATTTTGATAATTCTACATCATAAATTTGACATTTTTTTCCCGGAAACTCTGATGTGAACAATCAGATACTTACATCAGCATTTTACATGTGGAAAAAACAAACAAACTGAATTTAGCCAAATTATACAAATTAACGCTGATATATACAAAGATTTTTCATTCATTTATTCAAGTTATGAAAAAAGAGTTGTAAAATATAAAGTAAATCAGCAAAAAAATGACCCAACTAACCCTAATAACTAATAATAATAATAAATAGAATATAATTATTTTATTTTTTAAAAAAAGACTAATTTCAGCAGAAAATTAAATCAACAAACTTTTGTAATTTGTATATATGGGTTTGTTTTTTCAGATGATGTTGCAAACGAGAGAAAGGTGGTGATAGGTAGATTTTTATTTTATTTTTTTATTTTAAAATACTTGAATAATCAGATGGTTTTAATAATAATTCATCTGATTTTTTTTTTTTTTAATGATAGATAGATAGATAGATAGATAGATAGATAGATAGATAGATAGATAGATAGATAGATAGATAGATAGATAGATAGATAGATAGATAGATAGATAGTCCTCTTTGGCCCCGCCCCTTCCACCAGAGCGTCCAGTGCGCCTGCGCCAGCTGAAGCCCCGCCCCTCTGTGCTAGCCATGTGGCTGTCGTTGGTAAATAAAGCTTTCCGCTAATTTTCCACTCGTGTTTTCCGTGTTTTTTTCGCGCCTCGGCAGCTGCGGGATGTCTGCGGGGGTGTCGGACCTGCAGGCGCAGGTGGAGTCGGTGCTGGGGGCGCTGGTGAAGGCGGCCACCGTCGAGCTGACCAGGCTGTTCGAGAGCAGGTACGGGGCGGCGGTGGAGGTGGACGCGGGCCGGGGGGCGCGCCGCTCGGACGCACCGCGTCCCGGTCCCGGTCCCGCCGCGGAGGAGGAGGACACCCGGCGCAGCATCGGGGTGCAGGTGGACGAGGACGTCTACTCTCCGCTGGAGTTCAACGGTTCGTCCCCCCCCCCCCCCCGGGCACCGGAACACCCGACTTCCTGTTACCGAGCGGGGCGACGCGTCGGCGGCGGGCGACGCGGCGGAAGTCACGGCCGCTACCGCGCGTCGTTAGCATGTTTAGCATAGTTAGCTGATCCATGTGGTTGCACACGTCATCACGCCCGTTTGTAGTTTGAATCCCGTTAATCAGTTCAGAGGTCGTTTCTATGGCAACAGGTCGCCTCTGCATGTTCACAATGTCCCCCCCACCCCATCTAAAGGAATGCTAACCCCTCCCCCTCTCGTCCAGCCCTCACCCTCTCCTCAGACGATGAGAGCCTGAGGGACCCAAGCGATGAAGAGGAGGAGGAGGTGGAGGAGGAGGAAGAGGTCAAAGGTCACCCGGGTCCTTCAGGGGTCGCCCATCAGCCGCCGTCGCCTCCGCAGCAACAGGTCAGTGGAGATGTGGCTCCTCCCCCCCTCAGGTGATGTCACAGCAACTTGTAACGCTTCTGTTTTAATCAGGTTGCCGTGGAGACGGGCGGCCTTGACGGCGAGTCCCCGGCGGACGGCGACGCCCAGACGGAAGTGGTTTTGCAAGGTGAAGGGAACTTCCTGTCACTTTTTCTAGCCCCGCCCACAAAATTTAAAATGGACCAATCAGAATCGAGCGGGTTTTCATTCCGTTTCATTTGTTGCCGTAGGAACGTGGACGGAGAAGCTGAACTACGAGTCGACCAATCAGAAGCCCCTGGTGGTCCAGCCGGACACCTGCAACCTCATCGCTGGGGGGAAGGTCAAATTCGTCTGCCCCCTAATTCTCAAATCTCCTGCCCCGGAGACGCCCGATGGGGCGGAGCCTGAACCGACCGACCGCAGCCCCTCCCCTGCCGATGCTGCCCCCGCCCCCGCGGGGGTGTGGGAGTGGGTCCAGACCCCCGAGGAGAAGAAGAGTAACTTCCACATGAAGCTGAAGCTGACGTCCCCGGAGCCGCTGACCCGCCCCTGCTCCGTGCAGCTGGTCAACATCCTGGGCGTGGCAGCGCCGGGCGACGCCCATCAGCGGCGGCAGGGCGTGGCCCCGTTACCCAAAGACCTCCGCCGCCACCAGGGGCTCCACACGGGGCACCGTCTCTGCTGCTTCTCGCCGTGCGGCGGCGGCGTGTGGCGCCTCCAGGAGGTGGTGACGCACACGCGTGACGGCTACGTGTGCGGCGTGTGCCGCAAGGCGTTCAAGCGGCGGAAGATCCTGCGGCGCCACGAGCGCTTCCACACGGGCGAGAGGCCGTACGCGTGCGCCGTGTGCTCGCACGCCTTCGCCCTGAGGAAGAGCCTCCGCCGCCACATGAGGTTCCACACGGGCGAGCGGCCGCACGCCTGCCCCCACTGCAGCAAGAGCTTCCGCCTGCGCCACAACCTGAAGGCGCACCTGAGGTTCCACACGGGGGAGAAACCCTTCAGCTGCACCTCCTGCGGGAAAATGTTCCGCATCATGAAGAACCTGGAGAAGCACCGCTGCGGCATCTTCGTCCCCTCCTTCAAGCTCATCGCCGGCTTGTAACCGCGGCAACGGGCCACGCTTTCTACCTCAGACTGGACGCGGGATGTCGCTAACGCTAACAGTTGGACCTCGAGGGGGGGGGGGGAGCTCCAGGAGTGGCCGGCGTTTCTGGATGTTTGGACTCTTTTACCTGTTTTTTTTTTATGTTTTTTTTTTTTGTCGTAAAATTTGGGAACTATTTGCTTTTATATTCTGATTTTAAACGTTTGTCGTCTTTATTTTATGACTTTAATGTAAAAAAAAAAAAAAAAAGAAGAAAAAAAACCATCCAGAACTTTTCAGGATTCTGGTTTTATGTGGAAACTCGTCCTGTTTTTGAAAAAAGTTTTTCTACATCTTCCATATGAGAGTAAAGTGTTTAACTCTGAGCATCATTTTGTGTCGAAATATTAATTTCTGCACTAATCAAATCGCGGCGTGGCTCAAGCTCCGCCCATTTTGGAAAAAATTACGCTTTTTAAAAAAAAAGAAGATATTTCTAACACAACCGCTTCCACGTTCACTTCCTGTTTAGAGCAGATCATGTGATCCTCTTAGCCCCGCCCCCACCAGTCAGTGACAGCGCGGCTGAAGGGCGTGGAGGTGATTGATCCGGAGCAGCCGATCAATATCTGAACTCATTGCCATTAAAAGAGGAAATGAAAGTTAACAGAAACCCTTTCAAAATAAAATATAAAAGTAATTAAAAGGGGGCAGAAAATCTAGTTTGCAAGAAATATTAAATTTTTTTTATAGGATATAATTATAAAAAATTTTTAAAAAAATATTTCACACATTTTCGTCCACATCCTCATTTTTTTCATTTATTAAGAAAACATTCAGTTCAACAAGTTTTTCGACGGACGAGCAGAGAAATATTTTACATCATCTGGAGGCGGGGCTGAACCCAGGAGGCCACCGTAGAAACGAACGCAGGCGAGCGATGCCGCCGCCGCTCGAAGCTCGAGTACGAAACGGGTAAAAACTAAATACAGGAAGTCGTCAAAGAGGAAGCCCCGCCTCTTTGACAAACCTCCCATTTCGTCATCTGGCTGCCCAATGAGAAGCCGTGGGCGGGGTCTGACACGGATCCGTCCTATTTCAAACCTATGTTCCTGATCTGCACCTATCGTATTAAAATACATGAAACCCCCCCCCCCCCAGGGGGCGCCGTCGGTCCCGGTCTTCATTACTTCACCGTTGCCATGGCTTCGTTCCGGATCGAGCACCACGCCTTGAAGATGTCCCTGAAACACACAGGAGGTACGGTTCAGGGCGTTTCCGTAGCAACCTGATGCCATGCCCCCCCCCCGGCATCGTCCTCACCTGCAGTGTGTGGCCACACACTCGTTGCTGCAGTACTCCCTGTCCCAGTCCTGGCTCTCCACTGCCGGCTTGTTGCACCCCGCCCTCACGCACACCCCCCCCGGGACCGGACCGCCGCCCCCCCCGTTCACCTCCATCTCCTCCTGAAACAGGAAGTTGTTAGTTGTTAGCATTTAGCTCTAAACAGCTGATCAGTAGAACTAAATTTAAGACCACGCCCCCACCCTGCCCCCCTCCCTCACTAAAAACAGATGTTATATTTACCTCTTCTGACGGCAGAACTTCTGTCACTTCATCCTCGTCTGTGTGGGCGGGGGCACTGGAGGCGTTCACCACCCGCAGCGCCAGGGCAGTGCCCCCCCCCGTCATGTTGGGGACGATGATGGGGAGGGCCTCGCCCCCCTGCAGGGAGGCGGGGACTATCTTTATCTGCAGCGGAGGCGGGGGGGTACTGGTGACCGACACGGCCAGACCCGGAGCGGCGGCGGCCCCCCCCTCCCGGGGCTTGGCCTGCAGCGGCGGGGGCGCCGGCGCCATCTGCTGGAGCCGCGGGGGCGGGGGGGCGTTCTGCATCTGCTGCAGTGGGGGGGGCTGGCGGGGGGCGGCCGACAGCAACACGGTGGGCTGCAGGGCGCGGACCCCACCCGGCAGCACCGTCACCACCTGGGCCCCCACCTGCAGCATGTGCTTCGGGATGATGATCTTGGTGATGGTCTGGGTGGGGTGGGGCACCGCCGGTGCCGGCGGGGGGGCGGGGGCTTTGGCGGCGCCGGTGCGGGACCGGGTGGCCATCTCCGGGACGTCCAGGATGATGTTGGAGGTGCAGATGTTGGTGATGGTGTTCTCCTCCAGGCTGCTGGACGGGGGGGCCACGGGGGCGGCGACCGGGGACACAGTCAGGTCGACCACCGGTGGGGGGGGCGATGGGGTGGTCTCCATCTCGTCTCCAGCCGGCTGGGATTTAACGGATTAGGGATTAGACAGGCAGGACAAACAGATCACCCCCCCCCCGTATCCCACCAGGTGGAACGTGAGGGCGGGGCACTACCTGTGACAGCTGGTCGGCCCGGTAGGCCGCCAGAACCTTCAGGTACTCCTTCTTGGCTGCTTCCGTCTTCCTACGGTAAACCTGGGGGGGGGCGGAACCAGAAGAAACTCAAGATGAAGCTCAACTTATCCAGATCAACAGAGCAGGATAACGTAAACTCTACATTACACCGAAAACAAATGGGAGTCACTCCCATAATATTTTATTTTGTTATTTTATTGTATTTCTATTTTATATTGCATTTTATTTTTATTTTATTTTTGTTTTTTAAATTTTTATTTTTATTTTTTATTTTTATGTTTACGTTCATTTTATTCTTATTTTATTTTTTATTTGTATTTATTTTTTGTTTATTTTTATTTTTTTGTTTGTTTGTCAACATGAAGGAAAATTTGTTGAAAGAACACAAATATGGTGAAACTTGTTCGGAGCTCGTACAAGAAATATTTGTTATGGAACAATAAGATTAAGACTTATTAAGACAATAATTATCTTTACGACAAGGAGCCGATTAGAGACAACATACAGTTAATACAATAATAGAACCACGAAAATCTGACTGGTTTTTTTTTTAATGTATTTTTTTATATTTATGTTCAATTTCATTTACATTTTTTTTAATTGTGGCTGGAACAACATGCTGTCAATACAGTAATAGAATGCAGAAACACGACAACCTGACTTTTTTTGTTAAATTATTTAAAAAAAAATTTTTTTTTTAAATTTTTTATTTTACTTAATTTTTATTTTATTTTTATGTTTATGTTCATTTTATTTTTTATTTTATTTTTTATTCTTACTAATTTTTTGTTTTGTTTTTTTATTCCTTTATGTTTGTGTTTGTCTCCCCCTTTTTGTTATTGTTGTCTTATTGTTGTTGTTGTTGTCTTGTTGTTGTTGTTGTTGTTGTGTGGTAAACACGCCGTCGGCTCCTCTACCTGTTTCTGCTCCTCGGCCAGGCTGTCCCACATGGAGGCCACGATCTTGGACACCTCCCCAAACGAGGCGTTGGGGTTCTGCCCCTTGATGGCGGCCTGGGTGTCCCTGAAGAAGAGGGCGTAGGCCGACACGGGCTTCTGGGGCTCGTTGGGGTCTTTCTTCTTCCTGCCTTTCTTGGCCCCCACCGCCGCCGGCGCCGCCGCCAGCGTGGCTGGCTTCCCCCCGCCCCTCCTGGCGGTCGCCATGGATACCGATGATGCAGGATGGGAGTAGGAGGACATTTGGGGGAGGACGGATGAAGAGGAGAGAGATATGGGGGAGTCCAGGAGGACACTCCTCTGAATGGGGGGAGGGGAGAGAGAAGATGTTTGAGGTCAATCTAACCTGGGGGGGGCGTGTTAGGGTCAGGGTTCTCACTTTGAAGTCGTCCATGTCTTCATCCTGCAGAGACCCGGCGGGGGACGGGGTGGCAGACAGCGGCGGCTCGGGGGTCTCTGGGTGACGCTGGATGTTCCCGCCCCCCAGGCCCATCGCCAGCTCGGATTGGTTGATGGTGGACAGATGACCGCTTCCCAGAAGCCCGTGGCCGATGTCGCCCAGCTGGACGTCGATGGTCATGGGGGAGGAGCTGCTGAAATGCGAGCCGCCCGAGTTCCCCAGCTCCTGTGGAGGGATTCGATCACATGACGGTCCCAACAGGCGTGAACCAATCACACGACACCCGGCGTGAACTCACCAACGCAGACGAGCTCAGCAGGCCGCCGCCGCCACCCGCCGCCGCCGCCATGCCCCCCAGGTTCAGCTGCTCCAGGCCCTGAGACCCGGAGTTCACAAAGGTGGACGCGAAAGACGGGTCATTGGCCTCCACCACCAGGTTGCTCACGAGACTGTGGGGGCCTGGCGGCCCCCCGGGGGCCTCGGATCCGTCGCTCAGCTCAAAATGCGACACGGCATCGCTGATGCTCAGAGTCGGGTCGGGATCCAGGGAGATGGGGGGGATCTCGAACACCTCGTCCCCGAGGCTGGGGGTGTGGAAGGTCTGCTGCAGGTGGAGGAGAAGGATGGGTGAGCCCCCCCCCACCGAACCGAGAAGACTTCACAGGTCGCATCAAAGCTGTTTGGAACGCGGCCCACTCACCTCAGCGGACAGGAACGGGTGCCCCCCTCCACTGATGGCCAGGTAACTGTCGCCTCCTTCCGGAAACTGTCGAACAAACACGAAACTTTCACATTTGACGGAACCGAACCGGAACTCTCCCCACCGGAAGTCGCGGATTAACGGTTTACCTTATTTTCCTCAGAATATCCGACATAATCTTGGGAGTCCAAAAACTGCGAATCCACATTTTGAGGACAACCATCCGACAAATCCGAGTAAAAATTAAGGTCCATTGTGAAATTATTTAACTAACACGTTTAACTGAAATTGCAAAACTCTTATTTTGTCATCCATTTGAATAAAGATGAACGGAAGCTGCTAGCGGCTAGCTGGCTAGCCATTCATCCAGTTAGCAAACGCGTAAAGAGGTGATGCTAAGATGCTTTAGCTTTATACTAATGTGGTAAATTGGGGCAAAAGGGAGCCTAAATGCCCCGAGGTGAGCCCCTCCCGGGGTACTGAGCCGAGAACAGCCCCACACGAATCAAATCATACCCCGAACCGATGCTAACACGCTCGGCTAACACAGAGACCAAACACTGGAGCCTAGCATTCTTAGGATTCAAGAACTTGAACCACCCACAATTCGTACCAATCGTATGTCTCGTGTGTGAATCTGACCAATCCGAGGCGATTACGGAAGTGAGTGTAGCCAATCAGAGGTAGAGAGCTCGTGACATTTATTGGGAAGAAAACGGCTGTGTAGGATTCAAGGCCGTCGGAAAGTTTTAAATCTTTCATTAAATTTTTTTCATTTATAATTAAATAAAAACAATTGTAAATTTCATTTTAAAACGTCCATTCATTTTAAAACCATTTAACTTTCTACCAACGACATTCCACGTTTTTTTTAGTGTGTCTTAAATAGGAAATGTCACGGCGGCCTCAGGTATTCATTTAATGGTTTGTAATTTGAGAACGTTAAAAACAATTAGATAAAAAATTTACAACTAAAAATGCTGACTAGATATAAATTCACATTTTTAAACGCTGATTTGATGTTAATTCACATTTGAATTTGAAAACCACAAATGAATCCACAATCAACTACAGAACCTAGTTTTCGTTAGTTGGGATTTTGCGCATGTCAAAAAAAGCCCTTGAAGGCAGCATCGATTTTCGCTAGTTTTAATTGCATGAAAAATTGAGTTGAGCAGATTCCCTTATTTTAACTTGTAAATTAATATTAAATTAATTAAATTAAATCAAATAAAAAAATTAAACCCAGTATTATGTATTTACCTTGCTTTATGTCTGACTGTATTAAGGTGATTTTAGGGCTTCGCTGTGCCTCTTTATTGATCTACAATTCGGACCTTTCTCTGTGGGGGCCAGGCGGATACTGTTTGAATTCAATAAAATATTTTTTCTTTTGATAATGAATGACGTAAAAAAACATCAAAACGAACATCTACTTACCGTGTGGGATTTCATTGACCATCTAAAAAGCTGATATCTTTTTCTCACCATGCCGCCCCATTAAATAACCACCTGATGATTTAACAGCCCCTCGTTTGCTGTGGTTTCTACTTTTTAGGACATTTAAAACCTTACTTTTGAGCGTTATTCCAAGCAGGACGACTCCTCGATCGTTCTTTTTTCACGCTGAACGTAGCACTGACACAGACCTTCAGTATTTTTTTTTTTATACATGGACATCATTTCCATCACTGACATTTTAAGCTCCAATACATTATCGTTTTTCTGCATTGATGACACGATCATTAAAAAGAAACGGACAAACAATCACATCGACCACCTTATTGCTGCCGCTCGATGGGTCGTCATGGCGACGCACGCGAGCGTCCGTCCGCTAATCGTTTCACAGGTACTCGCTTCATAAAACAGGAAAACTAACTGGCTGTAGTACAACCCACCAGCTCTACATTGTACAAACCCCCCCTTCAGTAACTAACACGTCACTTCCTGTCTCCCACCCCCCCCATTAGTGAAAACAATAACAGTACATCCACACACTGGACCCCCTTTAGTTCACAGAGCAGCCTGGACACAGAAGACAGAACCAGACGAATGGGGGGGGGGGGAGTGGTGGTGGTGGTAAGGGGGAGGGGTCCGGATCCAGGTTCACGTCACGCTAGAGAACCGGTTTTTGAGGTTTCTGTACAACAGGTGGGGCCGGGGGGGGTCCCCGTTTTGGTCATGGGTGGGAATGTGTTGGGATGGAACAGACAAAGGGGGAGGAGAAGATGGTGTGATGTCATCGGTGATGTCATACGGAGCGTAACGGTGATGGAACAGAAAAGAGGCATCGCCCCCCCCCCCCCCCCCCCCCCCGTATAAAATAAAGGAATAAAAGTAGCAACAAAAACATTCGTCCCATATTTGATATCTGATATATAATGTGGTAAAAATAAAACAGGAAACAGTTTTCTTTGTTGGGGGGGGGGGGTCAGACGCCGGGGAGGCGGGGCCATCAGTCCTCCGAGCTGGAGGACGAATCGGAGTCCTTCTGTGCTATGATGACATCGTCCAACAGCGCCTCCTCCTGGTCGGAGCTGTCGTAGTCGCCCTGGGAGAGGCTGCCCCCCCCCAATTTGACCTCAAAGTCCGGCGCGGTGAGGAAGTGGTGCGACGCCTCCAGCTCCTCCTCGTCCATCATGTAGGCGCCGTCCGACACCAGCGTCTCCTCCTCTTCCTCCTCCTCCTCCTCCTCCTCCTCCACGCCATCCAGGGCGGGGTCTTCTCCGGGGGCGGGGGCAGGAGTGTGTTGGTGGTGATGGTGGTGGTGGTGGTGGTGATGGTGGTGGTGGTGATGGCGGCGCCTGCTCTTCTTGGGGAGCTCGGAGTGCTCCGTCAGCAGGCGGTGGAAGAAAGTCTCGGGCAGGAAGCCCTGGGGGGCGGGAGGTGGGGACGAGACGAGCTCATCAGAACACAATCGAGATAGAAACACTGTTGAGATGGGGGGGTCAGGGAGGTACTTACGGAGTTGCGGACTGTTTCGGACCAATCGGGGGCCACGGCGCTGTCGGGGTTCTCCTCCAGGTACTCCCTCAGGTCCTGCAGCATCGGGCAGAAAGCGGCCCCCACCTGAAGAGGAGAGACGTTCAAGACGTCAGGAGATGATTCCTGACCCCGCCCCCCCAACTGTTGGCGTTGGCCCCCACCTTCTTCCCCGTCCTGACGTTGATGACCTTGACCTTCTCGCTGCCCGTCAGCGGCTTGTCGGCCTTCCTCCTCCTCTTCCTCTTGCTCCGGTTCACCAGCAGCTGCACACACCGCACGCTCAGACAGGAAGTGCCCCCCACCCCCACCCCACCTGATGACATCACCGACCCTCACCTCCAGCATGTCGCCCTCCACCTCGTAATCCGGGTTCTCCTTCAGCCAGGTGGGCGGGTCCCGACGCCGGGGGGTGCGCTCCAGCGGATCCTGGAGCCCGTCGGGGTCGGAGAACTGAAACGAAAAAGAACAGGTGAGCGCGCAGGGGGGGGGGGGGGGACACACACACCCCGGATTAGCCCCGCCCACCTCCAGGTGATGCGGGGGCGCTACCTCCTGGTCTTTGCGCTTCTTGCGGCCGCTGCTCTCCCCCGCCGACCCGTTGGGCATCAGGGCCTGTTTGGAGAAGGTCAGCTTCAGCCCCTCCTCCTGCGGGGGGGGTGGGGGGGGGTCAACAAACATTTACGGTAAGTAGGCGCAACTAAAAACCTTTAATTTTCTCAAAAACTGAAAGTGCGCCTTATAATCCAGTGTCTTGGGCGCGTTCTCTCACCTTCAGGAGTTTGACGGTGAACTCCCCGTCGTCTGGCTCCGCCCCCGGGAGGACGGGCGTGGCGGCCGGCTTGCGGATCAGCCGGGTGTACGCCATCTCCTCCGCCGCCGCCAGCTCGGCGCTGGCGTTGAGCTGAGCCTCGCTGACGTAGCGCCGCCCCGACGGCCACTGACCCGTCAGCACCAGCGTGCACAGGTTGTCCAGACGGTTGATCAACACCCGGTCCTGACGGGAAGGAGGAGGAGCCAACGTGTCAAGACGCTCGCCACGGGACGATAAACATGAAGTACGTGAGAGGGACACGCCCCCTTACCTTCGGCCAATCCACTCTCAGAGGGTCGGGGGGCGGGATGCCGTCCTGCGACGGCGTCGTGGACAGGATGCTGTTGTCCTCGTCGGCGTCGCACAGCTTGATGCCTGCTGATAGGTGGAAACCGACCGGGTCAGGTGACCAACCTCCCGTCTCGTCTTTTGGGATGCGGGGCGTTACCGCGGCGACCCGTTCACCTACCTCTCTCCGCCTCCTCCTCGCTCTCGCCGCTGTCGTCGCTGCTGCCCGACCGGTCGGACGACGACGAGCCCGAGTCCGAGTCGGAATCCGAGTCGAACCCTCCGTCCGCCTTCCTGACTCCGCCCGTCTTCCCCCGGCTCCTCTTTGCCCCCGCCCATGACTTCCCGTCGTGATGACTCAGCGGCGTGCCCTGAAGGTCGACCAGCTGACCTCCGAACAGCCGGGCGTCGTCCTGGACCACCTCCACCTGCACGCTCTCCTCCTCCGCCTTGGGCTGGCTGATGGGCGGCGCCAGGATGGGCGGCGGCGGCGGTGGGGGCGGTGCCTGCTGGTTGAGGATGAACATGTCACGGGCCTGGCTGAAGGTGAACTGTGGGTCGGAGAAGATGGAGAGCTCGGTGCGGCTGACGCCGTGCAGGGCGGCGCCCAGCATCAGCTGGCGGTCGTGCTCCGGGAGGTTCCACCAGCCGGGCAGCTCCGAGGTGGGCGGGGCCAGCCGCAGGTGCTCCTCCAGGGAGGGGTGGGGCAGGACGCGCTCGCGGAGGCGGCGCAGGAGGCTGATGCGGTACAGCGTGCGGGAGGCGCGCTCCTCGGTGATGGGGGCGACGGTCTGGGAGGGCTCAGACGGATCTGAGACAGGAAACAGAATTTTAACCCAATGGCAGGAGTCGGATTTGAGCCAATCGGGACGGCCGGTTACCTTCGCCCCGCCCCGGACGCAGGTGGCACACCCTCCGGCACATGGCGACGAAGGAACGGAAGTACCGGCTGAGGCTCTCGTCCGTTTTCTTATCCAGACGGGCGAAGGTCCGGAAGCGGTTCCAGTCGAACTCCGGGTCCCCGCCCACTTCGGGAAGACCCGCCTCCTTTTTGATCTTCTCCACGCCGAAGGTGGAGACCACGCGGTAGAAGTCGCACTCCTCCCTCCGCGTCCACCTGAAGCACAGACGAGGTTAAAAACAGAAATCTTTTATCTATTTCTGGTCTCATTTTGAGGCGTTTTCCCAGAATCCTCTGGGAGTTGTTTTCCCATCTACCTCTGCTGGCGCTCCTGCCGGGCGATCTCCTTCAGCTTGCTGGCCTGTTCGCACCTCCTCCGCCGCCGGTCGCCCTTGGCCTCGGCCTCGATCTTCAGCTGCTCCTGCCGGTAGCTGCGCTGGTACGCCGTGATCAGACGCCGCAGCCGCGCCGTCAGCGACGAGCTGGACGGCCAATCGCACGACCCCCCCAGGATGACGGACGCGTGCTCCGCCATCGGTGGCGGCGGCTTCTCTTCCACTGGAATCCCGTCGTCCACGTTCATGGAGTCCGGCTGGGGGAGGAGACAGAGGCTCAATCAGATGTTCAGTACGACCCCCCCCCACCCACCTCCCGTGATGTCACGGCGGCGGTTCACGCCCCCCCCCACCTCCTCGAAAAGATCTTTGGCGTGTCGCGACGCGGGTTTGAACTCCGGGTCCTCGGAGTATTTATCGTACTCCGCTCTGGACAAAAAACAGGAGAAGGTGTTGAACACCAACAGGAAGTAGAAACAGACAAACAGGAAGTGGTCTGGCGAGGGGGGGTTCGCTCACTCGTCTCCTAGCTCGGGGTCACCGGTGTGCTGCTCGGCGTCGATGGCTTTGTCGTCAGGGCGACCGGCTCGCTCCAGGAAGCAGAGGCGGGGGTCGGCGCGCATGGTGGTGTACATCTCATAACCTGGAACACAGGGGGGAGGGGGCGCGTCAGGGTTTACAGTGGGGGGCGGGGTGCTGTCAGGTCCTGGTGTTGTCGGGTCCTCATGTCGTCGGGTCCCGGTGTCATCTGGTCCTGGTCTTGTCAGGTCCTAGTCTAGTCGGGTCCTGGTTTAGTTGGGTCCTGGTGTCGTTGGGTCCTGGTCTAGTGGGGTCCTGTTCTAGTGGGGTCCTGGTCTTGGTCTAGTCGGGTCCTGGTGTCATCGGGTCCTGGTCTAGTGGGGTCCTGGTCTTGGTCTAGTCGGGTCCTGGTGTCGTCGGGTCCTGGTCTAGTCGGGTTCTGGTGTCGTCGGGTCCTGGTCTAGTCGGGTCCTGGTGTCGTCGGGTCCTGGTGTAGTCGGGTCCTGGTGTCGTCGGGTCCTGGTGTCGTCGGGTCCTGGTGTCGTCAGGTCCTGGTCTTGTCAGGTCCTAGTCTAGTCGGGTCCTGGTTTAGTTGGGTCCTGGTGTCGTTGGGTCCTGGTCTAGTGGGGTCCTGGTCCTGGTCTAGTCGGGTCCTGGTGTCGTTGGGTCCTGGTCTAGTCGGGTCCTGGTGTCGTCGGGTCCTGGTGTCGTCAGGTCCTGGTCTAGTCGGGTCCTGGTGTCGTCGGGTCCTGGTGTCGTCAGGTCCTGGTCTAGTCAGGTCCTGGTGTCATCGGGTCCTGGTCTTCTCGGGTCATACTCACGGCGGCGGGGGGGGTCCGTTGAACCTACCATGTTTAAACACGCCGGCGAGCAGCGAGCGGTCGGCGTCGCCGTCCCACCACCCCGCGGGGACTTCCTGCTGCTCCATCTCAGGCATCCAGATGTCGACGTCCCTGAACGAACCAGCAGACGTTCGTTAACCCCCGACAGGAAGTAGATTCGCTCACAGCGACCTTTAACAGGAAGTGACACTCACCTGATGTCTGCCCCCTTCAGGACAGCGTCGGCGTGTTCGCCGATCACTTCCTGCTTCAGGTAGTAGAGCATTCGCACGCGCAGCAGCACCCTGAACAAAGATCGGAGGTGTGTGAACTCACGCACACGCACACACACACACACTCACACACACACACACACAGACACACACACACTCACTTGTTGCACTGGTGCTTGAGGTGCTTGCGGTAGCTGTCATCCAGCAGCAGCGTGTCGGGGTTGTACTTCCTGATCCACTCCACCTTCTGGACGTCGAAGGTGCTCTGGGCCTTCACCCTCTTGCCCTTACGCCCCCGGGGGACAGGGATGGACAAGCCTGGGGACGGAGGGGCAGTTAGTAAGCACATCAAGCAGGACGTTCACGACGCTTCTGCGTGGAGGCGGAGCCTCTCCCGTCCCTCCCACCTGAGTGGTTGAGCAGCGTCTGCGGCTCGCGGCCGTTCTCCGGCGGCGTGATGAGCTCCCAGATGAAGCTCTTGATGTTCTCGTCGCCGCGGTAATGGAGGAGGCAGAACACTAGGATGACGCGGCAGATGGTCTCCACGTCGCGCTCGCTCAGCCGCCGCTTGCACCTGGCGTGGGACAGGATGTCCCTCCAGCGCCCCCACCTGGAAGGGAGGAGCAAGAGTCAAACAAAAAACGGCAAGACAACGCTGGACTTCATCTGCGGGGGGTTGGGGCTCCGTACCCGTAGACCAGCAGGTGTTTCTCCACCCGGAAGCAGTCGGTGCGTCCGTACCCCCCCCCGCTGTGGCGGTCGGTACGTCGGGAGGAACGCGACTGCCTGGAGTTGGCGGGGGGGTACTCGTCGTCGCTGTCCAGGTCCGACAGGTCGCCCCCCTCCCCTCGTAAGCTGGAGTACTGACGCGTCTGCTTGCGAACTCGGGGCGTGTCGATCACCAGGGTGTTCTGTCGCCCAAACAGACCAAACCAATCGATCACACGTGTTCTGATGTGGGCCGTTTCCACGACGACCCTGTCTCCTACCTTCCTGTTGATGGAGTCCATGTCGATGTCGGCCTTCTTGGCCCACTTCTCCCAGAACTCGGGGTCGTCCAGGGCGATGTCGTTGCGGTTCTCCGACGCCACGAAGCTGGCCTTGGAGAAGGTGGAGCCCTTGCCCTCGCTCTCGATGGTGATGGTGGTCGCCCGCCGCTGCAGGATCTGGTCGATGTCCTCCTCGCAGAAGCGGCTGCCCTCGTCGTTCTCGTCCATGATGGCGGCGTACGCCCCCTTCCTCAGAAGGTCCTCGATCTCCTTCTTGGAGAACTGCTGGATCTGTTGGGGGGCAGACAAAGAGAGAGAGATTGACTCCACGGCTCCCGAAGCAATCAGGTGGTTCATTCGTGGTGGGCGGGGCTTCTTACGCCGTTGACGTTGCTCTCCTTGTTGCCGCTCATGCTCTGCAGGACGGCGCGGTCCAGCCCCAGCTTCAGGCTGGCTTTGTCCAGCATCTCCCTCTCGTACGAGTTCCTGGTGATCAGGCGGTAGACCTTGACGGCTTTGGATTGGCCGATACGGTGACAGCGAGCTTGGGCCTGGTGGGGAGAGGAGCATCATGGGTAAAAACAGCCCGAGATAAAACGGCTGGAGGTTAAAACGTTCTCCTCCCGTTTGGCGTACCTGCAGGTCGTTCTGGGGGTTCCAGTCCGAGTCGAAGATGACGCAGGTGTCGGCGGCGGTGAGGTTGATGCCCAGCCCGCCGGCGCGGGTGCAGAGCAGGAAGACGAAGCGGTCCGAGTCGGGTTTGCTGAAGCGATCGATGGCGGCCTGTCGCAAGTTCCCGCGCACTCTGCCGTCGATTCGCTCGTAAAGGTATCTGCGAACGCCACCACACGCGGGTCCCGTTAACGCGTCGCCGTCAAGCCGACAGCGTCCGCATTGACGCGCCGCCGCCGCTCCTACCTCTTGTTGATGAGGTAGTCCTCCAGGATGTCCAAGCAGCGCACCATCTGGGAGAAGATGAGCACCTTGTGGCCCCCGGCCTTCAGCCGGGGCAGCAGCTTGTCCAGTAGCACCAGCTTGCCGGCCGAGCGGATCAGGGCCTGCAAATGGAAGTCGGGAGCCAGCGGGTTGTAGACCTCCCGCAGCTCTGCCACGATCTTCTCCTCCGCGCCTGGAACAGAGACGGATTGTCACGACACTAGCGCTAACACCCACCATAAGCCCCCCCCAAGCTTCATTCACGCTGGGGCGACGTACCGTTGATGAGGTAGGGGTGGTTGCAGCACTTGCGTAGCTCCATCATGGTGTTGAGCAGGTTGGGGACGTTGCTGTTGCTGTTGGCTCCTAAACTCAGGAAGCTGAAGTTCCTCTCCAGGATGGCCCGGTAGTACTTCTTCTGCACGTCTGTCAGCTCCACCTGAGGGGGGGGGGGGGGTCGACTTTGTTACATCGCCAGGTGCATAACAGGTGTCCTCAAAGGGCCAGATGTAACTTATAAAAAAAGTACAGTATTTTCCACACTATGTGGTCTAGGAGCTTTTAATTCTCTCGAGTGCCACATAAAATTTTATTGGAGGGCCACATTTGGCCCCCAGGCACATGTGCTCTAGGAGCTCACCATTAACGTGCACCAGCTCCACTGACCTCAATGATGGTTTCCTGTTTGGGCGCCAAGTTCTTCTCGACGTCCTCTTTCAGCCGTCGCAGCATCATGGGCTTCAGGATGGCCTGCAGCTTCTGAACCTGTGGACCCGAGAGAGAACGATTAGCTCAGGTGTGTGTGTTCTGTATAGATGTGTGTGTTTCAGGTGTGACTATTTCCCACCTGCTCTTCCGTTTTGAGGTCTCCGAAGTCTCTGAGGAACTCGATCTCGGAGGGGAACTGAGCCGGCTCCAGGAAGTGAAGCAGGCTGAAGAGTTCCTCCACAGTGTTCTGGAGAGGCGTGCCGGTCAGCAACACCTTGTGTTCCTGGGAGAAAAACCGACAGGAACGCCACACAGACAGGTTTAAATAAAAGTTCTACCACCCCTGAGATGTTCCTCTACTCATACTGACCAGGTCCAGCATCTTCAGGCTGTCCAGCAGCTTACAGTTGCGGTTCTTGAGGCGGTGAGCCTCGTCGATGATGACGCAGCGCCAGGAGATCTCCCTCAGCTCCGGGCAGTCGGACAGCACCATCTCAAAGGTAGTGATCAGGGCGTCGAACTTGTAGGCACCGGGGATCAGGTGCTCCTGTGGAGTGGGTGACAGCAAGTTCTGTTAGTCATGTTCCAGCTTGCCTCGCATCGATCGCCCCCTCCCTTGCGACTGCCCCACCTTGTCGTCCTTGCAGTACATCTCGTACTGCTGGATCATCTGCCGGCTGGCCAGGCTGCCGTGGTAGACGATGGCGTTCATGTTGGTCCAGGTGGTGAACTCCCGCTCCCAGTTGGTGATGGTGGACAGGGGGGCGATGACCAGGAAGGGGCCCTGGATGCCGGCGGCGTAGATCTCCGACAGCAGCGTGATGGACTGGATGGTCTTCCCCAGACCCATCTCATCCGCCAGGATGCAGTTCTGCCTGAGGAGGCCGGGGCAGAGAGAACGCCGTTAGCTCCAAGCCGTCACCCCCTCCCTCAACAGAGGCGGGTTGGGGGGGGCGTACCTGTTGTACCAGTTGAAGAGCAGCCAGTTGACCCCCTCAAGCTGGTACTCCCGCAGGACGTTCCCGTTCTTGTACTCTCTGGACTCCTCCAGCTTCTTCCAGGCGTTGGCGGACGGACGCGTCTGAGGGGAAAACAAACACAAGCAGGTTTAGGAAAGGGTTCGGGGGGGGGGGTTCAAGGGTAGGGGGGTTTCGGGTTCACACACCACTCTCTTGAGGCGGGGCTGGCGGTTCTGGATCTTCTGGAACTCCTCCACTTTGCCCTCGTCCACGTCTTCCTTCAGCTCCCAGGTGGCGTCTTCGTAAGGCAGCGAGCACCACTTCACCAGGTAGTAGATGACGGGCTGGGGGTGGGAGGGGGACACACACACACACAAACACATTCAGACAAGCCAGTAGAAAAAGGGGGAGGGGCTGTTTGCTGGTGAGTTGTGCCTGCCCACCTCGCCGTTGTCCTTGTCCACGCTGTGGGACACGTCCAGGATCCGGTCCACCTCCACGTAGTCGGGGTTGAACGACTCCTCGTCCTGCAGGAACCACAGGATCAGACAAATAGACAGACCTCTGGGCCCCCCCCCCACCAATCAGGACCCCCCCTCACCTCCTGGAAGACGTGGCGCATCTGGGCGTGTTTGGTCTTGAACCTCTTGATCTTCTGGTGGATCCTCTTGTCCTTCTCCAGCTGCTCCAGACTGGCCCACTCACAGTGGAGATACGAGCTGCGGACGGGACAAGCAGGTTGGACCCCCCCCATGGAAGATTTGGACCCCCCATGGAGGATCTGGACCACCCACCCCCCCAGAGATGGAACTGATCATGTCGTTCACTTACTAGTTCTTGTATTTGACGAAGAACTCCTCCACGTTGACGTAATGGCCGGGGGACACCTAGAACGGGACACCGGGAGGGGATTTTTAGTGAGGGGGGGTGACTCTTAAATCATTCATGGACATTCCAGATAATAGAAAACGACCCACTTCCTTCTTGGTGACCCTCAGAGACAGAACCTTGTCCACGATGGCGGCGTCTTCCTCGCTCGGGTTTTCCTGCGGAGACAGAAAGAACGACGGGCATCAGCATCCGCGTCGTCACGACGACCCTGTATCTCCACTTTTTTGGGGTTTTTTTTTTTTTACGCTCACCACAAAGAATTGCATGCTGGGTTGTCCGTCCACGTCCAGCTCCAGCTCCTGTTTGAGCTGCGCCGCCGTGCCGCCGCTGATGGAGGCCACAGCGGCGGCGGTGGTGGTGACGTCCACATCCTCCTGCTCATCCTCGTCGTCGGTGATCTTGATGTCCAGGTCCTCGGTGTACTTCTTCCTCTTCACCACGCGGTTAGAGCGGCGCTTCTGACCGGGGGAAGAGACACGAGAGAGAGCGCAGGGGGGGTGGGGGGGGCAATTAAAAAAACAGCTCAAGTTAAAACAGGAAACCAACTCGAGTATTTTCCGTGCGACTTATTGTGCAGAAAACACCGTCTTCGTGCGTTCGTACCATGATCAGATCCTCCTCCAGGGCGGCGGGCGAGGCGGGGCTTTGTTCCCCGTCAGAATGGTCCGACGACGGGTTCCTCTTGCGCTTCTTTGCCCCCACCAGAGTGATGGTGCTGGGGGAGAAGAGAGGACAACCGTGAACACACCCACCGAGGGAATGCCGGATCCTGGTCTGACCAATCACTCACTTCGTCTTGGTCTTGCTTTTGCTCTTGTTGCCCCCCCCGGTGACGATGGTGCACCCGGCCACCCCAGTGGTTCCCCCTGGCGTCTTCACTTTGCCCTTCTTGTCAGCCCCTCCTGAGATTTTGGCCACAGTTGCCCCGGCGACAGGGCTCTTCTTCTTGCTTCCTCCCCCGCTGGACTTCTTCTTGCCTCCGGACACCACGGTCAGCGTCCCGGGGGTGTCTGGGGGGGACTGGGTGCTGGGCAGCTCGTCCTGGTTCAGGACGCGGGGCAGGTTCTTCTCGCCTCGGGCTTTGGCGCGGGCGATGGCCTCGGCCACGATGCGGTTGGCTTTCTCCTGTTTGCACAGGATCTCCACCCGCCGCACCGACGGCGACTCGCCGGGGGCCTTGGTGATGCGGATGGCCGGGGAGGGGGTGGTGGTCGTCGACGCCGAGCCGGCGGCCGACGTATTGATGACCTTCACCACGGAGACAGTGCCCCCGGCCGAGGAGGCTGAGCTCGTCTGTGTGGGGAGGGGGGAGAAGGTTAAAGGATGGAGACAGGAACAGGAAACTAGCAGCTGACCCTACGGTCTGGCCCCTACGGTCTGGCCCCTACGGTCTGGACCCTACAGTCTGGACCCTACAGTCTGGACCCTACAGTCTGGACCCTGCAGTCTTCCTGTCTGGACCCTACGGTCTCTTACAGTCTGGACCCTACAGTCTTACAGTCTGGACCCTACAGTCTGGAACCTACGGTGTTACAGTCTGTCCCCTACAGTCTAGACCCTATAGTTTTACAGTCTGGACCCTACAGTCTTGAACCTACAGTCTGGACCCTACAGTCTTACAGTCTGGACCCTACAGTTTGGACCCTACAGTCGGTCCCCTACAGTCTGGACCATACAGTCTTACAGTCTGGACCCTACAGTCTGGACCCTACAGTCTGGACCATACAGTCTGGACCATACAGTCTTACAGTCTGGACCCTACAGTGTTGACCCTACAGTCTTACAGTCTGTCCCCTACAGTTTTACAGTCTGCCCCCTACAGTCTAGACCCTACAGTTTTACAGTCTGGACCCTACAGTCTTACAGTCTGGACCCTACAGTCTTACAGTCTGGACCCTACAGTTTGGACCCTACAGTCGGTCCCCTACAGTCTGGACCATACAGTCTTACAGTCTGGACCCTACAGTCTTGACCCTACAGTCTTACAGTCTGTCCCCTACAGTTTTACAGTCTGCCCCCTACAGTGTTGACCCTACAGTCTTACAGTCTGGACCCTATAGTGTTGACCCTGCAGTCTGGACCATACAGTCTTACGGTCTGGACCCTACAGTCTGGACCCTACAGTCTTACAGTCTAGACCCTACAGTCTTACAGTCTGGACCCTGCAGTCTGGACCCTACAGTCTTAGGGTCTGGACCCTACAGTGTTGACCCTGCAGTCTGGACCCTACAGTCTTACGGTCTGGACCCTACAGTCTGGACCCTACAGTCTTAGTGTCTGGACCCTACAGTCTGGACCCTACAGTCTTGACCCTACAGTCTTGACCTACAGTCTTACAGTCTGGACCCTACAGTCTTGACCCTACAGTCTTACAGTCTGGACCCTGCAGTCTGGACCCTATAGTCAGGACCTTCCTTGGACCCTGGCCCCTACGATCCGGCCCCTACCTGAGGCTGCAGCAGCATCTTGAGCGGCACCGCCACCCTCTGTCCTCCTTGTCCCTGTGAGATCTGTAACACCTGGGGGCTCCCGGCATTACCGGCTCCGGAAACCAGCTGGTACTGAGAGACGGAACAAAGAGACGGTTCTAGTCAGTCCCCCCCTCTTAGAAAAGAACAGACAGACCTGGGACACACCCCGGTGTGACGAGTGTTATCCTCCTTGTGCTCCAACCATACGTCGGTGGGGGGGGTGTTTTTAGGCTTCACAGACTTTTAAGAGTTAAAGGTGTCCAAACAAACCAGTTTTAACGGGACTCTAGATGAATCCAGTAAACCAGATTTCCTTAAACGCTGCACGACTGCTGGGAGTGGGAGTGTGTGTGTGTGTGTGTGTGTGTGTGTGTGTGTGTGTGTGTGTGTAAGACAATGTGATGCTTTGCATAAAGCAGAGCCATGTTGCTCATTTTTAATCTGAAAGTTTTTTATCCAATACAGATAACCCCCCCCACACACAAACACACACCCCACCCCCCCAGCATCGACTGACCGATGATGTGTCCTTCAGACCATCTGAATGGTGTTAGCATTAGCATTAAACATCAATAATTAGTCTTCTGTCGTTCTGACCGACTGTGCAGGTCGCGACCTCACCCCCCCCCCTCACCTTGACGCCCCCCTGCTGGTTGGGCTGCTGCTGCACCTGCAGCTGGATGGTGAGGACCTTGGGCTGCCCCCCGGCCTGGCCTGCCGCCCTGGCCTGCGTCAGCGCCGCTAGCTGGCTGCCCTGGAGCACCAGTTTGCCCCCGGGGAGCTGCCCCAGCACCAGCCTGGTGGGGGCCTGGGTCTGCTGCCCCCCCTGGGTCGTCTGAACCTGCTGGATCTGTTGCTGCGCCGCCACTGGTTGGCCCGTCGGCGCCGCCGAGCCGGCCTGCGAGGGCTGCTGGAGGACCAGCGTGATCCGCTTGGCCTCACCCCCCTGGAGTCAGGAGGAGAACCAGATCAGGACCCGACGGGGACAGATTTACCCCCCCACACACACCCTTCCAACCCAAGCATCGCTGTGTGGAGCCTCACCTGCGTCTGGGCTTGCATGGCCGGCTGGAGCTGCACCTGACCCGGCGCCTGGACCTGGATCTGAGCCTGGCCTTGGGGCTGGACCTGGACCTGATTCTGGCCCTGGGCCGGGATCTGAACCTGGACAGTCTGGCCGGGGGTCTGCTGGGGCATGGAGGTCAGCAGCATCTGCTTGACGGGGCCGTTGGACGTCTGGAGCAGCCGCTGCACCCCAGCACTACTCACCTTGATCTGAGTGTGTCCCGGGCTCGCCTGATTCAGAACCGTGCCCCCCTGCACGATGGACATGCCGGGTTTCAGAGGCGTGCCGGACAAGACGCGGATGACCTTCCCGCTGGTCTGTCCCGTCGCCCCGGATACGGTCTGCAGCACCTGGGCTTGACCTTGAGGACCTTTCAGGATGACGATCTTGCCGCCGGCCTGCTGGGTGAGCGCCGCCAGCTGCTGCGGCGTCAGCTGGTGGGTGATCTGAGCGAGCGACGCCCCCGCCGCGGCGGCGGTGGTCGTGACCGGAGAGCTGGAGACGGTCAGCGGCGAGCTCAGCAGGACAGTGCTACTCGTGGCCACGCCGGCGTTGCTGACCATCGGTATCGTCTGGATCTGAGGTACCGCATCCACGGAGGCGGCGACCGTCGGAGCTGCCGCTGCTATGGAAACGGTCTGAGCGGTCAACACTTGCACCGGCTGCTGCGCGGCGACCGGGAGAGGCGCCGGGTCCAGGATGGAAGGAGTCGCTACGGGATCGTGGAGGTCCGTCGCGTTGACGGCGAGGTCGGGCTCGCCCGGCGGGTCCACCTGACCCAGAGCCAGCTTCAGGGCCTCCTCCACCGGATCCGACGAGCCCTGAGAGAAGGAGTCATCAGGAAGGGCGTCCAGGTTGAACAGAGGCGTGTCCTCGAATAGGTCCATGATGGGGTCCGCCATCTCGCCCACTCCACGCAGGGAGATGGGCACAAATCCGGTCGACTCCCGGGGTGAACGTTTACGGCGCGGTCCTGTTTGTCTCCGGTTTTAAGCAAACAGCTGGAGGAAGAGCAGAAACACCAGACATCAGGCAGGAAGGAGCTCCTGCTTTGGGATGTTATTTAAACAGCCGGATGATCCGCCGCTGCGAAAAAGCGCAAACCGGTTCCTAAACTGGAATTTTATAACCACAATTTCATCCTCTGGTTTTAAACTGTACAAACACGGAGGCGCTAACGTCGGCTTAAAGTTTCCTTCTGATGCTGGAGTAGAGTAGAACTTTATCGATCCCTAAAGGAGGGAAATTAACTTGACCGTTGCTCCACACACCAGCACGGAGAAAGCAGCACCAACACCAGAATACCAAATGACACCGTTTGAACTGTGGTTCTGAACGTACAGGAAGAATATATGAATACATTAAACCCATGTAGACACACCTAATGCTCTATTTATGTGAGCTCATCCTAAAAAATGGAACATTAACTCATAGAAAAACTTAAATAAGAATTTTTTTTTTTTTTTTTTTTTTTAAAAAGCTGCATGACATTTAAAATCAGCACCAAAAAAAACAGTTTGATGCTAAATACAGATGCTAAAAGCTACATTATCAAAGCAGGGGTTAGCATGAAGAGACTGAATAATAAAACATTTAATTATTAATCTTATAAAAACCATCCGAACCAGGACCGACCCTCTGGACGGAACCAGCCCGGCGAGGGGAGCCCGGATGCCGGGGAGGGATGGGATGCTCTCACCGCCTCTCTTACAAAAAAAAAAAAACGTCGGCTAGCGTTAGCTTGTGCTGCTAACAAGATGTGGCAAATACAAAAAGCGGGAGAGAGACACTGAAAAAAAAAAACAACCAGACATTAGGTGTGAGAACACGGGTGGGAACACGCGTGGAAGCGGTACCGGGCTCCTCCGTGGGGTCCTGCCCGCCATTCATTCCGTTCAATCCCGTCAACAAACCGGACCAAACCAAACAACGTGCCACAATAAGAACCGTCTCCGTCCAGCCACAAGCCTTTAGGCCGCGATGCTGTTTCGGTTTACTCCGCGTCTGTTTCTCGCCACAATACCGGGAAATAACGACCGTATCCGCTCGCCGGACCCCCCCGGTGATAATTTGGGGCTCCTAAATTTACCTTTGCATCGACACACATGGCTTTCTCCGTCTCACAACACTGTACGGTTACAGGAAACGGCCAGGGAAGAGCAGGAACTAACTTCTTGCCAGAGAAAGCGTAAGGGGCGTGCCTCTTTCAGGAGATCTCAACGCCGATTGGTTGGTTCGATCCCAAGCCGGCCACATCCGGGGATCTCATTGGCTGCGCGGGGAATCAGTCATAAAAATGGCCGCGGCTGGGCGGGACGATGACCGGGTTAGGTTGAGACGTCAATAAATGCGGCCTAGCGAGGACCATTTGACTGGGTGATCTTCGGCGTAGCGATTTTACAGCCGCGGATGCTCCAAGCAGGAACTGTGAGCTGTTTGTAGCCGAGCCGGTGGAAGAATCAGCGGGGTTTCCATCATCCTGACGGGCTGATGGCGCTCCGAGCCGGGGAGGCCTGTGGGTGAACGACACCGTCCATTTCAAGGGTTTTTATCACACAGACTGGAGCTGAACACTCAGCTGCAGCTCAGGTTTTTGGATGAGGTTTTCAAAATATACACCAGAATCCTGAGCTAAGTTGACAAATGTTTTAATTTAATTTTTAATTGTTATAATTTTTTAGCCACAGGAGGTTTTCTCAAGCACAGACACCAACCTGATGACATGCAGGCCACGGGGGACACGGGTCTGGGTGACACGATTTCTGTCGCCCCCTGGTGGCCACAGGCGGGAACGCAGTTCATCTTATTGGCTTTTTGACAAGTTAATTTATCAGTTTTTATTTTAAAAATGGCCAAATTATGACAGAAATGAGCCCGTTGTAACCCCCATCAATAAAAAAATTTAAATAAAAAATAAATCTGACATCTTTTGTGATCAGTTTAATAAATCTACAGGCCCCTGTGTGTGCATGTTCCAGGGCCTGTACATGTACAGTATGTGTGTGAAAATGGAAGCGTACGCTTCTTCTTCTAATAAAAAATAATTCAGGGAAATCCAAAGAATGAAACAGACTGAGGACAAGACCCCAGGATCGAGCCTTTTTCCGCAGCACACATTCCCTACTGAAGTCGTATTAAAGATATTTAGGGCCCCCAGCATCTACGGGCTCTAACAAGTTCCCAGTTTTGCATGATCATTAATCCAACCTTGACTTTAATGAAATAGTCAAATTGGTTCTCTTCAAGCTGAATGCATTGATTTTAGAGCTACAAAGATTTGCAGACTTTCCTGTCATCTAATCTGTGACACCATGAATTTTATTAGGGTTTCCACGCGTAGGAATCCTCAGGGGCCCGGCTTAAAGTCAGCCCAGATCTGCTCTGATACACCGTAGAGATGTAAGTGAAGCGTGAGTGAGTGTGTGTGACAACACACCACATTTCTGTGTGACGGTCCTGCAGAGAGGAGCCGGCCAAAGCCTCCATCTGTCTGCGGCGCCGCGAGGAGCATCCGCCTCACACACACCGCCTCACACACACCGCCTCACACACACCGCCTCACGCTGCTCTGCTGGTCCACGCCAACACCTTCTCTGCTGGGGGGGGGAGCTATATTTACAAACAGCTGCAGCTGCAATGGATAGAGCACCATGGGATGGGGGGGTCTGATCAGTAAACCATCACCATTTGTGGATGAGGTTGTGTGAGGTGTTCTATTTATCAAATCCATGCAGAATCAAGACACTGAGACGACTTTACGTGACTTTTTTTAATTGATAGAAATTTGTGTGTTAATAAAGTTGTCAGGTATATATCAATAGGGGGTTGGGGGCGGGGTCACAACACGGCAGAATAAAGGAGCAATGGCAGGTTTCAGATATTTGGAATAAAAATTTTTCAACACAGAAGCCAACGCTGCAAATAAATAGATTATATATATATTATATACTGTATTATAATCACTGAATATCTCGTGTGCAAATCTAGCAAATATTTAAACAGGAACAGCAAATTAAATTCACAGATAAATAACATTACCCTCCTCTTCTTCTCAGGTGAAAATGATTATGATTTGCACAATATTAATAATTTTATGCGTAAATCGCATCCTTTCATGCATCATATAAGGAGTTACAACAGAAGCCTTCCTTTCTTTTCAACTCTCATCATTCTCACATCCGATTCTTCCCAATCCAACACATTCTCCCTCCATCTTCCTCACAAGGGGAAGACCAGGAACCCAGAGAAGGTGGAGTACTTCCAGCCCCCCATCAGGTTGCCCCTCTCCAGCCGGAGGTAGGCCTTGTCCCCCTTCTCCATGATCACCAGGCCAGCGTTGGTGGCCGCCTCTCGGGTCACGTCCTGGTCGCCGGCGAAGGCTGAGATCATGGGCCAGCCGTTCAGCATCAGGCTGACCTGGAGGCGGAGCAAAAGGGGTGACGGGCTGAGGGCCGACCCGCCTCAGAAGGGGAGGGGGTCACGGATGAAGAATCGTACCTGGATGGTTTGTCGGTTGTAGGCCTTCACCACGTGGAAGTTGAAGCTGTAGACGCCTCGTCTGGGCGCCAGGAAGATGCTGCTTTCCTGGTCAAAATGAGTCCCGACGTTCACCAGAATCTGGGGTACAAAAGAGAGGGTGTCACGAAAGGAAGGGATAAATGACTAGGAAGAATAGTTAAAATGCACTGAGTCAGTGTTTTAAATATTTTTAAAAAGCCATTGATTACCTCAACGGCATTTGTCTGAATTTAACAATATATAATAATAATAAAAACAATCATAAAATATATATTGTATATTCATTATTTTATTTTTATATAGTTCATATATAAATATATTGATTTTTTTTATTTTATATTATATTTTTTTATTTTATATATTTTATAAAATAATAATAACAACAATGTATATTTAATAATTTTTTTATTTTAGATTTTTACATTTTATATTTTTCATGTAATAATAAAATATGCTGTATTTTTTATATTATTTTACAATTTTATACAAGAATAATAACAATAATAATAATACAATATATTTTATAATGTACATTTCTGTTTATTGTGCATTTCAGTATTTGTGTTGGTTTTTGTGTATATTCTGCCCTACGTGTCTTTAATTGCCCCTTGGGGTCAAATAAAGTTTTTTGAAAATGAATTTGAAAAACGTCTCAATCTGTGAAGCGGACGAGGCGGCGGCATCCTCACGTTATCGAAGTAGATGATCATGGTGCGATTGCTCATGTCTGTGGGCTCGTGGTTGGTCTGGCGGCTGGCGGAGAAGGCGACCCGCCCCGACCCGGAGCGCACCGACATGCCCAAGGCGTTGCTGGCCGGCTCGGACGACGGCGTGGAGTCGCACACCACCAAGCACTTCCCCTCCAGGATGATGGGCTCTGTGTCGTTCTGGCCCCCCGCCTCCAGGGGGCCCAACAGCAGGAGGACGGCCACCAGCATGTGGAGGTCAAAGGTGACTAATCTGGGATGCATGATGGACTTTAGAGGAGAAGCAAACGCTGATGGAACCGACGCTTCTGCGTTTCTGAGAACGGCTTCATTAATATGCATCAAGGTCGCGACGGAACCAGCAGACGGATGAGAGAGGAAACACTCCGAACTGTACGCCGGCTGTCGCTGTTTCGGCTCGTCCTGACAAATCCCAGATCCCCCCCCCCCCGGTGTCAGCGGGGGCAAGAACGACAACCAGAAAAACAATCGTTCAGCAAAAAACTGACAGGAAGGAAGAATTGGGGGTTGGGAAAGGTTACAGGGGGCGAGGGAGGCGGCGGGTCCAGGGTACCAGGGGTCCGGGGGATGAAACTGAGGGATGAAACGGGTGAGGTAACATTCTGGACAGGTGACAAGGAAAAGACGTGGGGGAGTGGGAACGAGAGAAGTAACAACCGCTGTGTGACCATCTGTCTTATACACACACACACACACACACACACACACACACACACACACACACACACACACACACACACACACACACACACAACACACACGCATGCTTTTGTTTCAAACTTATGAAGCGGCGTCTCGTCGGCTCTGATCGACTTCACGTTCACACAACTCGTTTATTTCTGAACAAACAACCACAGAATTTTTCTCTCAATGAAACCAAAAAAAAAACTGAAGCTTTTCCATTAATGAAGGGGGGGGGGTTTATTCTACAAACACGTGTTCCACAACCCCCCCCCCCCCCAACAGCAGCGCCGAGTGACGTTTACCTGAACGGTCCGGTGTCCCACATCAGGTGAGCTGCGGGTTCCTGCGGCGGAAAAACGTCTCCGTCTTTGTCCTCCGTCACATTATTTCACACAACGGCAGTCGGTCCGATCGTAACCACGGCGAGGAGGATCTGATCTCTCTCTCTCTCCCACCTCCCTTTCCGTCTGCCTCTTTCTCACCCTCGGCGTTACATCCGCCCACTCACCTTTACAGTGAAATAAAGAAAATGGGAGGACAGCTGGGCACCGGCGCTAATTCAACAGAGCACAGCTAGCGTGTGACTGGCAGCTGTCTCCAACCTGAGGTAACAAAGGTTTGTGGGAAAAAAAAAAATGTTTGCACCGTCCTCTGGAATGATTCAAGTTTCAGAAGTGATCCGTTCTAGGCTACCTTTACAGATTTAACTTCGTTTTTAATCCAACAACAAAGGAGTTATTTCTCCACAAAAGCTATTCCTACATTTTTTTTTTTTTAGCTGTGAGGCTAACATCTGCTAATCTACACCAATCAAATGGTCCATCCATTCCCTGAAGGAAATGCATCGGCGTTCAGAACACCTGATCCCACCGAGGATCAGTCTCTGGTATGACGGGGGTGAGGTGTCACCGATCGTCCAATCACGGCGCTCCGATCATTCCGTCCGTCCTGGTTTCGTCGGATCGCCGTCGCCCGCGTCAGACCTTGACGAGGGCGACGCGGCTGTTCAGCTCAGCTTTGTAAAGTCCGAAGCCCAAACACAGCGGCTGGGTGAAGGTGGCGGAGAAGGTGTGGAGGTGGGTCAGGCCGTTGGATGGTCCCACCTCGGAGAAGGTGACGGTACCCGCGCTGACGTCCACCGCCACGGCGATTCTGTTGCTGCTCATCTGGACGGAGAGGCGGGTCTTCCTGCGATCGTGCCAGGCGGCCAACTTCCTGTCGTGCTGCTGGGTCAAACTCCACGAGACCTGGAGATCCAATGGAGGCATTGGGGTCAACATGGTTACCTTACGATTGGGTTCGCGTCCCTAAAGCGCCTCACCCACCTTGTTGTTCCCGAAGGCGTTCCCCTCCTTCCCCTTCCGACCAATGCTTCTATAGCAAACGCCGATATCCCAGAATCCCTCAGCCTCCAGCTCCCAGTAGTAAGTCCCGGAGGAGAAGGTCTGAACGGTGAGGACCTGAGGCCAGTGGTCGAACCGTTCGGGGTGAGCGGCGCAGGGCAGACGAGTTTTTACCCTGGCGACGGAGCGGAGGTCGTTGGAGACGCTCAGCAGAGGGTGGGCCGTGTTGGCGTCGAGCGTCAGGGGACTAGTTACTGCACGAGACGCAACAACTTCAACAACACTCCAACTCCAACCGGCGAAACACAACCGACAGCTGCTGCTCAAGCTAACAACAGAATTTTTCTGTCTCTCTGTGTGAAGTGAGAAATATCCATTCCAGACACCCACATATTGTTAAATCCATGTACTCAGTCTCACTTAAGACACACTGAGCACAAAAATAACATCAGTAGATAAAGATAGGACTCACATTGCATCAAATACTGAATCAGAATATGACAGATTATGTTTTTTGTCTTTGACATGTGTGGAAATTGCATTCTTGCCAAGATTTAGATGAGCAGAACAATACCGCTGTTGGTCAGTGCCTTGAATATAAAGCCAGGAATCGTTAGCTTAGCATAGCATAAAGGCAGCTTTGAAGCTCACAAATTGGTGCAGGGATATAGCTTGTTTACCTCCTACAAAAACCAAAAAGTGCAATAGTCAGTCTGACAAGGTACTTGGAGGGTCAGAATAGCTTTCCCTTATTCCCAGTCAATATGCTAAGCTAAGCTAAATTAAGCTATGCTAAGCTAAGTAGACCATCTGCTCCACAAATACAAAGAAACAGGAGATTTTCCTTGAGGTTCTCATTGACAGGATCAGATTTTGGGAACTCCTGGATCACATCTCTGTTCTTTGCAGATGATGCGTTTCTGTTGGCTTCATCCATCCCTGATCTTCAGTACACATTGGAACAGTTTGAATCCGATGTGAAGAGACCGGCATGGGGGTCCGATCCCCTAAATTGGACACACAGACACAGCCCTCTGCTGGAAAGCAAAGGGAAGTCTGGGTTGGAACCGATACCGGGACGTCCGATTGGAGCCGGTGCTACTTTTGGTCTACGGGCGTCAGTAGAGGAGGCGGAGTCATCTGGTTAAGAGGCCTCTGGTGCGCCTCTCTTTGGAGGTTTTCCAGGCACATCCAACCAGAAGTGTAGATCTGACTGACATCTGGAATACCCAACAGCCCATCTAAGTCTTGGCAAACATGCAAATAGAAGTATCATCCAAAATGTTAACCCATTGCCCATCGGCCACTCACGGAGCTCCCTCTTCAGGACGCTGAGGCAGTGGAGGGTGGCCGTGATGAACTCCCGGTACTTGCTCTCGATGTCCTCCAGGATGTGCTTCCGGTCCAGGCTGACTGCATTGGGGACGAAGACCGGGCTGTTCAGGTGGGCCAGCAGCCTGGAACACCGGAACACAAGAACAACGAGGTGCAAACATAGCTCAGAGGCCTTCATCTGGTGGATCGCTAGCGTTTCTATCTCCCACACACCTGAACACAACACAAGCTAACGTCACCCACACCGGGTTTCAGCCCTGACTTACTTTGTGTCGTCAGATTGGAATGCCTGAGAGGAGAAGAGCAAAGGACAACTGAGACAAACAGAAGACACGGCCGCCCATCTGTCCGTCCGTCCATCACAGCTTTTCTTCACCCGTTCGTTTGTTACCTTCAAGGACGGCGTGTTTTCAGAGGTGTTATGCGTTTCCTCTGTTGTGTTTATATCTGTCAGAGAAACTCCGGCGCCAACGACTTGGCAGTCGTTCGTGACACGTATTGAGAGGGTTGGATGAACAATCCAACCAACTATTCCTTCTCTGTTTTCAAACTGGTGGGGTTGGGTTAGGAGGGGGGCAGCAAAGCGAACTGCTGATTTAACAGCATCAACACAATTAGACGGTAAATAAAAGATGTTTATCTGAAGGTCATTGAAATTAAAAAGCATCAAAACCTCATTAAAGACTATTATTGGAGGAGAAGGTCTGGTTTGTTGGAGGCCTTTGAAACGCCCCCACACACACCCACGCCCGCCACATAACGCTGGCGACCTGACGGGATTCAGCGCGTCGATACGCTCAGGTCACCCCAACGTTCCAACGCTAATGTGAAAATGTCAAAGGTCCCTGTCCTGCGTTTCATCAGAGGTGAGATGTTTTCTCCAACTATTTTCTGAGGTGCGATCGTTCCTGTTTTCACTCTGACTTCCTGTTCACACAGACGTACGACCTTTGAACCCACGGCAAGGCTTTGTGCTAAAGGCTGATGCTAATGTGATACTGTTACAGCAGCTCAGAGTGAGAAAAAACATAACATGCAGTTCAACGTGTTGCTAGGGTTACCGTTAGCGTCAGAGGTTAGGGTTAGGATTAAGGTTAGGGGTTAGGAGTTAACCTGTAGTTAAAGTTACGGCTAAAGCTAAAGTTAGGGTTAGGGTTGGGGTTAGTTTAGGGGTTAAAGTTAGGGGTTAGGGGTTAAGGTTAGTTTAGGGGGTTAGGGATTAGGGTTAGGGTTAGAGAGTTAGGGTTACGATTAGTCTAGGGATTAACGATTAGGTTAGAGGTTAGGGGTTAGGGGTCAGGGTTAGGGTTAGGGTTAGAGGTTAGGATTAGTTTAGGGCTTAGGGTTAAGGGTTAGGTTTAGGGGTTAGGGTTGGGGATTAGGGGTTAGGTGAGAGGTTGGGGTTAGTGTTAAGGTTAGGGTTAAGAGTTGGTGTTAGGAATGGGGTTAGGGTTAGGGGTTAGAGGTTAGGGGTTAGGGTTAAGATTAGGATTAGGGGTTAGAGGTTAGGGGTTAGAGTTAGGATAACAAGTGCTCCACATCATAAACTGAGGATCTGGAAGAACTGAAACTCCTGAGGGGTCACGACTCGTGACCTTTGCCCTGCGTTAGCCGCCCTACGCCAGGCGCCGCCTTACCCAGATGAGCAGGAAGGGGTCGGCCTCCCCCAGCAGCGAGGCCAGGTAGCGCTGGATGCTGAGCGTCTGCGTCATGTCCGCCCTCACCCTGGAGCAGTCCTGGTGGACGCGACCTACGACCTGCTGCCGCTCCATCTGGGTGATGTCCCTCAGGGCCGCCTCCAGCCGGGTCACCTGCACCTGCAGGTCGACGCCCAGCCGCCGCACCTGGGCGTCGTCCTGCTTCAGAGAGTCCTGCAACCGGCCCGGGAACACCAGAAATCAGTGGGGGTTAAATGTCGGGACCCTTGAGGGTTGTTTGGTTGCTCCGCCCCTTTGTTTCGACTCACCGCCATGATGGAGTCGATGTTTTCGTGCTCCCTGAGGATTCGCTCTCCGCTCTCCAGCTTCTCCTCTGCCTTCTGGAGCAGCGTCTGCACGATGGTCTGTGGAAACACCTCGTTAGAACCCCAACCTGACGGACGAGGTGAGAACCGCTCGGTCCCGCCCACCTTCAGCTCTGCCTCCACCTGCCGCAGCGCCTTCACCTGGTGCTGGGCGTGGCCTCCGTCCAGCAGACAGTCTCCACAGAGGTACACCCTGTCGTCGGCGCAGTAGTAGCGCAGCACCTCAGCGTGGGCGGGGCACCGGAGCTGGGACAGGTCCCCCAGGGGGTCCACCAACAGGTGGGACCTGAAGGCCGGCCTCTCCAGGTGGGGCTGCAGGTGTGCGGCGCACAGTGACACCTCGCACCTCAGGCAGGTCTTCACGGCTAGAGACCGCCCTTCGTCCGCGTCCTGGGGGCAGCAGTCGCACTGCACCTCGCTGTGCTCCTCCTGGCACTGGGGGCAGGAGAACCGACTGTTGCCCTCGCTCTGATGGATCCAGGCCTCACGGACACAGACAGGGCAGAAGGTGTGACCGCAGGGCAGCGGGTGGGAGGGGCTGAAGGCATCCCTGCAGGTGGGGCAGGTGAGCTCTTCGTCCATGGCGACCAGATGGAGGGTCCTGATGCGTCACGCTGGACAGGAAGAGACAGATCATGAATGAGACCTCACCTGACAGAGGTCCTGGGGGGGTTCTACTTGCTGGGAGAAACTCTAACGCCGAGCGGCGGCTGGAAAGTCCTTTTTTTACTCCAATGGCGTACTAATCCCGTCTCCTGGCTCTCGCCTGCGCCGCTCTATGAATAGAACCCTGAACTGTTGAACCGCCACGCCCGAAGAAACAGACAGAACCACCAGCAGGCGACACGCCATGAAGCTGAATCAGGACCACCAGGGGCACGGAACCCATTTCTCCATCGATTCCACGCCTGAAGGGGACCGGGAGACCCGACGCTGACCCTGGGATGAGCGCTATCACCGCTAACCCTAGCTAACGCCGCTAACCTGAGCAGAGGGGATCAGGAGATCATCCCGGAGCAGCTGGTGGGCCTGATTTGCCCCACAGGGGTTTAAACTCCGGCTCCTCTCGGCTCAGGATGGACCATGTTTCTAAAACAGCGACTGGAACAGGACAGTTTCTTACCGGTCGGGTCCCACTGCTGGCAGAGTGTGTGTGTGTGTGTGTGTGTGTGTTCACCCTGGAGGCTAATCCCACACAAACACACACACACACACACTACCTGGAACAAATACGGGAACAGCTGAGAGGTCACATGATCCCAGGGTGGGAGGGGGAAGGTAACTTCATTTACTGTGAAAAATTTCTGAATGTCCGAGACCCTGACCCGGCAGATCGATGTTTCTCCAACGAAACACTCCTGAAACACTCCTGAAACACTCCTGAAACACGCCTGAAACACGCCTGAAACACGCCTGAAACACGCCTGAAACACTCCTGAAACACGCCTGAAACACTCCTGAAACACGCCTGAAACACTCCTGAAACACTCCTCAAACACTTGGATGCTTCGTCCACCCAGGCAGATGCAGAGGAATCAATCCCTCCATTCCAGCGGTAACAGATGTAACGCCTCCGCGTGTCCCGATGACGGCAGTGACCCCTGACCTCTCCTCTCACCCCGTTGGTACACGTTCCACTTCTCACCAAATAAATAAAATTTAAACCTGAAGAAGAAAAGTTTGGTTTGTTGCTTCGTTCTGTTTTATAAAAAAAAAATCACAAAAAATGCAACTAAATGTGAATCCAAATAGTAACCAGGTGCATTCTGGGTAAGACGAAAGCAGAACGGAACACCATCAGACAAAGATCTGTTAGAAACACACAAGTTTATATTTCCAGTGTGTTCAAATTCAAAATAAATGAATCGATCAATCAATCAGTAAATCCTGATGCCTAAGATCTGGGCCCTGAACGCATCACAAACCTTTAGAAGATCTCATTTTATAACAAGTTTAAAGTGAAAAAACATTTTTAAAAAATTTACCATCACTGAAGATAGAATATATTTTAACCCTTTAAAGCCTGAACTATTAATATAATAGATAGAAAATTTCAATTTTTGGAAAATAATATTTTTCTATTAATGGATTTTCTGATAAAACTGTCCAAAAAAAAAAAAAAAAAATTAAATACATTTATTTATATGAGCTTTAATTTGTATAATTTGGGCAAAATCCAGAAATATTTTGCATGTAAAATATCTGATTAGAAAAAAATATGAAAATCATCATCATCATCATCAGGTTATGAATCAGAAGTTCGCCCCTTCCACTCCTGCGTGACGCTCACTGAGAGCAAATGTGGTAAGGGAAGTGTTTCCCAGAGGGCCGTCTGACGGCGGGGGGGGGGGGGCATTAATTATAAGAGAAGGGCAGACAGACAGGCAGACAGACAGGCAGACAGACAGGCAGACAGACAGGCAGACAGACAGGCAGTACCGCAGAGGGCGCAGACAGGCCTGACAGGCCACGACAAATACAAAGAGAGGAGGAAGAGCAGCGCGCACGGCTCGGCCGTGAAAAATAATCCCCCCCCCCCTCCTCCACGTCCCCGCAGCGTGTCCGCACCGCCCCGCGTCCTCCCGCCGGTTGGACCCTGAGTAAAGACACCCGGGTATAATACCCCTTTGTCATAAGAGAGAAAAAAAAAAAACGCGATTTGCGACGGAGATAAATAATTGAAACATGCGGCTGTCCGCCTGCGCATCGCCGGGACTGAACCGAGGAGCTCCGCGCCGGCGTCCCGCCTGAGACCGACCGAGTCCCACCCCCCACCTCCCCCCCTCACCCCTCCCAACCCGAATCACCACCAAAAACCCCCGCTGCCAAAAAAATCATCGTTTCAAACATGGTAAGTTGTTGTTTTTTTTTCTCCTTCTATTCAGAAAAAAAAAAGGGGGGGGGGGGTTGTGTCGACGACGTGTGGCCCGGGGGGGGAAATGCACATCCGGGGGGTGGCAGAGGGGGTGGGGGGGAGCTGGATTGTGGAGAAGTCATAATATTTTATGAATCATAACTTGTTATGATGTAGGGAGCGCGCCTGGCGTGCAACAGGTCGCCGTACAGTAGCGGGGACGCGCATCCCACCGCCGTATTTTATTTTTCTCCAGACGTCGGTTTGAAACCGTTCAACCGCTCCAACCGTTCTAACGGTCGAACATGTTTTAGGCGCGATCGGCTCGACGTGCGAGGAAAAAAACACGGATTTGTGTTCGGGGAAAGCGACCGATTGTTGAAGCGATTGATAGTTTCAATTGTTTATTTCTCTTCGGTGAAATGTTATCGATTAGCTGGGAGGCGTTATCGATGAAGGATCGGGTTTTATTTTTATTGATCCCGACAGGATATATTTTTCCAATCCCGGTTTCGGGTTTTTAACGGATTCATCAACGCGCTTCGGTGTTTAGTATTTAAATTAGTGTCATTATAATGTTCAGCTGATCGATATCTCTTATAGATCAGCCACCTATCGATCATATCCTGATTCCACGTCCACTTTATGATCACTGATGACAAATCAGACGTCAAATTAAATCTCGGGTGTATATTATTATGCCGTCCCAGTCTCGGATAGGGGAGGGGGGAGGTGAATGAGTGGATGGTGGTGGTGGGGGTCACAGGGCCCGGGTGAAAAATGATTTCCCTCCTCAATCCGCGGCTGTGTCTTCCTTTCATTACCCGCGTCCACGTGGTCGCGGTCGGTATGAGGCTGAAAATGGAGCATTGTGCGTCCGGACGGAGGCCTGACGTGTCGGAGAGGCATCACCCGCTCCCCCCCACCCCCCCGCGCCATTGTTGCACATTCCACCTCATTTCAGCTTGTTTACCGGGGGGGGGACGCAAACCTCCTTCTGTGGAGGTTTTGCGTGACGACGAGGTGCGGGACGCGTCAGAAACGCACACCTGTGCGTAAAGTTACGCATCAGGTGGTGGAAAAGCACCGGGGGGGGGGGGGGCGTTATGACGTGAGAGTCAAAAGAAGGGGTGTTCGTGTTCACTCACCGTTTGAATGCTAAGTAGAGGATGAAACCAGCCAGAATGCGCGTGCGTGTGCGTACGTGCGTGCTCGTGCCCGCGTCACGCCTGCGCATAAAAGGAGAAGGAGGGGCCCAGAATGGAGTTGCTTAAAGGAAGGGGCTGGAGCCCTGGTTCTCTTGCTGTGCCCCCCCCATCACCGCCATGCCACCAGCGTGGACAGCCCCCCCCCCCCCAGACGACACCCACCTGTCTGTCACACATGTCTCTCCTCACTTCCTGTCTGACTGCAGTAACGTGGACACCTGCTTTCTGTCAGTATACAGGTAGACAGAATAAAAGTTGTGTGTCGGCCCCCCCCGCGCCCCAGCGTCGCTCCCGTCCTGCAGAAGCATGTCCCGTCGGAAACAGAAACGGCCCCAGCAGCTTATGAGCCCGACCCCCGGCGCCGCCGGCCTTCACGAGCATGGTGAGGCCCCCCCCCGACCCCCCGCCCCCCAGGTCCTGGTTAGTCTGATTGATGGTTAATCTGATTACCTGACTGAAATGTGTTTTACCTGCAAACTCAAGGCAGCTGGTTTTGTCTGGGGTTAGCTGCTAGCTCTGTTAGCTCTGTTAGCTCTGCTAGCTCTGTTAGCTCTGTTAGCTCTGTTAGCTCTGTTAGCTCTGAATATCTTCACTCCTCAAGGAAGGTTAAAAGAAAAAAAAAAAGTAAAATTACAGCAAATTAAAAAAAATGTGGGTGAAAAGTTTGAAACTTTTGGGAGAAGGAAGTTTGGCAGGAGGAGGAGCCTGTAGTCCTCCTCCCTTTTGTCTCCTTTCAGCTTTGTTTCTGGGCGCTGAAGCATGAGCATCCCATGAAGAAGTGTGTGTGTGTGTGTGTGTGTGTGTGTGTGTGTGTTTTACCTTGGATGCCCGCGCCCAAAACGGTATCAAGGATTTGACCTCCAAGTGCTTAGAGGTCAAAGCTATCAGCCAATCAGGCGGCTGCAGTGTGGAGCTAACTGTTAGCATCAGGTTGGGCTACTGGTGTGTGTGTGTGTGTGTGTGTGTGTGTGTGTGTGTGGGGGGGGGTTCCTCAGGAGATGAAAGAAAGACGGATTGAATGGAGGAAGAAAGATGGAGTGTGTGTGTGTGTGTGTGTGTGTGTGTATGTGTGTGTGTGCGTGTGAAGTGTTGTGAGTGTGGCTTCGTTTATGGGAAGGGGGGGCAGGAACGTCCATTGTCTGGTGCGTGTTGCCGTGGAAACAAGGTATGCTCCTCCGCGGGTGAGCAGTGTATTCTTGCAGATCGGTGGAATCCGTGTGACTTTGTGTGCTTACATGCGTGACGTGTGTGTGTGTGTGTGTGTGTGTGTGTGCCGTTGATGAGGACAGACAGGACAAAGACGAGCAGGAAGCAGCCCTGAATGCTAAAGGTGCACGAAATTCAAGCCGAGTCGTTTCTCAGACAACCGGATTCTTTGGTTTCCTGACATGAAGCAGGAACCTGAACCTATCGTCTGCTTTTCACTTGAAATTAATCTGTATTTTTTTATAATTTCTTTTAATCTGACGTCGCTCATGAACACCAATCAGATCTGCCCCTTTATTTGGATCCATTTATTTAGGGGTGGGAGTGTTCTGGTTCCAGACCCGCCGTCACATTCAGATTCAGTTTTTTTTTGTGTGTGTTTTAATTTAATCCAGATTAAATTAAAATTCTTTTTCTTTTCGGTTTCACTAGATGACAACTTGGCAGTGAAGCCTCCATCTGTCCCGGATCTTCCCTCCAGCTCCTCCTCCTCCTCTTTCCAAAGATCCCAACTTCCTCCCAGACTTGGCTCAATTCTCCAATGCTCTCAGACCCCCCCACAACCCACTGAGGGTCCACCCTCACCCCACCCACCAAGCCAGCCGTCCCACCAACCCCTCAAGGACCCAAATCCGGACCCGCTCATCTCCCTTGACACCCAACATCCACCCGTCCCTCTGTTGCCTGGTTACGGTCCCACGTTTTATACAGGTGCTCTCATTCAACCCCCCCGAAGTGCTGACATGGCCTCGCCCAAGTTGGGGTTGTCAGCCACCACCACCACCTCGTCCTCCTCTTCATCATCCTCTGCCTCCCTATGTCCTCCACCGCACCCTGGAAGCCCCAGCCGGGTGCCCGAGGGCCCTCCCAGTCCCGTCACCCCCACCCCCAGTCCGGGAGTGACCTCCGCCTCGGCCGCCCCCACCAGGGCCCAGCTGAGTATTGCCCTGATCCTGGAGGAGCTGCGGGTTCTCCAGCAGCGGCAGATCCACCAGATGCAGATCACGGAGGAGATCTGCAGGCAGGTGCTACGACTGGGCGGAGCCTCCTACGCCATCGACCCCGCCCCGCAACCCATCCTCCCGCCCCTGCCTCAGCTCTGCCTGGAAGGCAATAAACGGGCGAGCAGCCCGACGCTGCAGCCACCTGCCCCGCAGCCTTCCACTTCTGTGACCCCCCTGCTAGCATGTTTTTCCTCCCTGCTTCCTTCCCAGGCGGCCAACAAACCCCCAAAGTCGTCCAGCAGCTCCTTGTCTCAGATCCTGCAGCCGCACAAGTCCCAGACTGACGGGGCGGGGGCCCAGGGCTACCTGAGAATGGGGTCTCGAACCTCGGCTCCCCCAACCCTTACCTCCGCTGCCCTCTCCATGGCCACTTCCTCCTACCCACTCGCCCTGTCCTTAGCTCTGCCAAACTGTTACCTCCATGAGAAATCATCGAACGCCTCTTTGGGGGGTGGGCACAGTGGTCAGCCCTTCCTCAACTCACCCCTTCCCTCGTCACTCTCTATGGTCCCCAACTCCCAAAATACCTTGCAATCCGTTTCTGGACCTACAGATTCATCTGCGTCCAATTCGGCCATCGCCGTCGGCCGACTCCAACATGCGTGCCGCTTTTGTGGAAAGACGTTCAGCAACGACTCGTCCCTTCAGATACACCTCCGGTCCCACACTGGGGAAAGACCCTACCAGTGTCCGGTATGCCTGAGCCGCTTCACCACCCGAGGCAACCTCAAGGTGCACTTCTTACGTCATCGTGAGCAAAATCCAGAGCTCTCACTGTCACTCCTGCCATCTTCCCTGTTTGGAGTCCCATTGGGACCCGCTGGGGGGTCAGAAATGGGGCAGGGAAACAAGGGGAGTGGTAGTGGCACTAGCGGCGTAAGCTTGCAGAAGAAGCCAAAAAGCAGGCCTGAGGATGAAGCATGTGGAGATCATTTGGAAGTGGGTGGTACCAGCACTGGGATGGCTTTGGGAACTTCTGTTGGATCTGCCCCTTCTACCCTCCCCCTGCCCCCTAACGTGGATCTTGCAATGATTTCCCACTCTCTCCTGCAGCTCAATAGGGCTGCAGCTGTCGCTGCTGCTGCTGGCGTCACCACCGGATCCTCCCACTCATCTTCCTCCTCTTCAGTCTCCACCTCTCTGGCTACATCCCTCCTCTCCAACCCTTCCTTGTCTTCATCCTCCACCATCACCGAGTTGTTCAAGGGTGCCAAGCAGCACTTTGATGAGAACACTCCCCCTCACGCACCAATGCTTTCCCCTGCAGCCTACTCCCAGCTCGTCCACCTGCCCGAGTTCCTGTTCCCATCCGTCTCCAGTTCTTCCTCGACACCCGTTGCCCACTCATCCCTCTACAACCACCCTGCCTTGTGCTTGCTACGCGCCCCGCTACCTGCCACGCCAGGCTCCCATCAGGCTGCTTCCTCCAGTCATTCTCAGTTTTCTTTCCCTTTGTCTTCCTTTGCTAAAGTCCCAGGTTCCCTTGCAACCACTCTGCCATCCTCCATGGCTACCACCACTCCTACATCTGAAACCTCCAAACTGCAAAGGCTAGTAGAGAAGCTGGAGAAGGCACCCCCCTGCTCCTCATCTGCCTGGACTTCTTCCTCTACTTCCTCTACCATCCTGGAGATGTTATCAAGCAGTAGCACTACCTCTTTAGTAAGTCCAACCAGTGGTCGTTTCACCAATGCTAACACCTCCTCCACGTATGTCATGGCGTCCACGCCATCTTCAACCGTTGTCTCTACTTCTATCCCAAACTTGACCAATGAGATGGTTGCTGCCCTTGGCATGAATGCCAGTGGAGCGAGAGTGGCTGCAGGGGACTTACTACCATCGCTAGGCATAGTGAATGCAGGTAATCTGACAGCCAATCAGTGTGGAGTGTGCCTACGGGTGCTGAGCTGTCCCAGAGCCCTGCGCCTGCACCAGGCGACGCACCTTGGAGAACGCCCTTTTCCATGTAAGATATGTGGCAGGTCCTTCTCCACCAAAGGTAGCTTGCGGTCACATCTGGCCACTCATCATTCTCGACCCTCCAGTGCCCGCGTCCAGAACTCTTGCCCTTTGTGCCAGAGAAAGTTCACCAATGCCCTTGTACTCCAGCACCATGTCCGCATGCACCTTGGTGGACAGTTGCCCATGGATGAGCCCGAGGAGGCTGCACAAGAGATGTTGGCTGAGTCGGAAACCAAACCCTTGTCCCAGTTCCAGTCCTCTGATCAAAACATTGCCCCTATTACCTCTCCTCTACCCGGACAGTCTAAGAGTTTAGCCCCAAGCTCACAAATTCAGTCTCCAGTACCCGGTTCGGCTTCCGTATCTGGCAGCATGAAATCAGCTGATCTCCCCAAGAACCAGAGCAAGTCTGGATCTTCCAGCCCAGACCTCATCCCCCCCACTGACCTTAGTCCTGACCCCTTTATGGATTCTACCCCACTAAGTCCACCATCAGGCAGTGCAGACCCCCCTGTCCTTAGTGTCAGCGCTCCCATACCAGCCCCCCAGGAGATAGACCCACCTTCCCTCGTTGACCAAGTCAACCAAGCTGAGCCACAATCTGCTGTCGATGTTCATCCTCCCAAGCCGACTCCCTCGTCAATTTCTTCCACTGTTGCTAAGAAGACAGTGTCAACTGATGCCATGAGGGTGGACTGTGGGGAGGGCGAACCGTCTACCTCCTCTGATGCCTACCTTGGCTCCAGATCAAATCTGGAGGACTTGAAAAGCACACCTACCCTGGGCACAGCCTTTGCTTTCCCCTGTCCCACTAGCAGTAGTACAGATGTTAAGGTTACACCAACCTTGGAATCTGACTCCGTTGCCCCAAGGCCCCCATCATCGGAACCTATGGAAGAAGACAAAGGTCACACAACTCCACCAGCAACACCAAAGCAAGACCAAGCAACTGTGCCTCATGACGACTCCAAAATGGCACCCCCTTTGGAGACTGACCCTGTTGGTGCTGAAGTTGTGGGTGCGTCACAGAGAGCTGCCCCCTTTGTGAGGGAGACACGTCAGAGCTTTCATTTCGGTTCCTACAGGAGGGAAGACCAGAGGGAAGGTGCTAATATCAGTGGATTGGCTCCAAGCGAAGGACTGGATCCGTCTGTTCCCATCAGCCTCGCCCCGACCCTGCCGTCACCGCTGTCCCGTCCAGAGAAGAAGACCTACTGCTGCGCTGAATGTGGAAAAGAGTACGCCAGTCGCAGTGGCTTGAAGGTGGGACCAAATATCACGTTATATATCTGTTACCTATTGGTTTTCAAAGTAATTTCTGCAGTGCAACAACTTGTTGAGGAGGTTTAACAGTTTTTTCCAGTTTTATAAGGATTTCACGCTGCATTGGTTTACATTCAGACCACCCACTGGTTCAGTAGGTGATGCATGTCTGGGTAGACCCAACGCGAACGCCGGTTTCCAATACTCATGCTTCCTGCCTGTGTTCCCAGGGCCACATGAAGCACCACGGGGTGGTCCCCAAACCAACACGTCCGCCCGCCAGGAGCAGCCGTTCCTCCGCTGACCAGCTTCCCGCCTCAACATCCATGACTTCCTTGAACATTCCTGCCACCAGGAGCTCGGTGGGCTTCTGGAACCAGTACCAAGCCTTCCTGAACACCAGTAACAAGCCTACTGATGATTCAACGGAGATGGAGTCGGCACGGGCCCCAAAGTCACCCGTCCGGTCTCAGATGGAGTCCAGAGCCTCTAATGGCGCAGGAGAAGAGTCTGGTGAAGGGTCCTAAGTGGACTCGCTGGGATGGCCCCAATGTTGACCTTTTTGGTGAACCTGTACAACTCTTCTTCTGCACATTTCAAGTATAGCCTGTCAGTTCAATAGTCAGAGTAATATGTTTGTACGTGAAAGTCGTGAGTCAACTAGCTTGGTCTTGTGTTTTAAAAAACAGAGCTATTGTGCACAGAACTAATCTAGAATCGAGTCCAGCTTGAAGTCGACGCGACGAAAAGCACATCCTAACAAAAAAACGTTTCCTTATTCCGTCATGTGGCTTCGTATCCGACCTGAGTCGAGTATCAGCAGACTTTTAAATTCCCTAGCTGCAGGTTTAGCGTAGCGATTCCTGCGTTAAGAGAAGTAGAATGAGTATTTTTCCTCAGTCTGAGAACAAATCTGTTCAATCCCGCGCAAAATGCGAAGCAAAAGGACATTTCCTTGCAGTCTCGGTCTGTGTTACGTCTAAATGATTCCTCCCTTTGCTTCCAGGAGGAACAGATATGAGTAGGGAGTTATTTAGCTGCTGCGATGACCGAATTAATCTAAATTTGATCTTAACTTTAAACGGGCTCGTCGTGTGGGGAATATTACGTCTTGTGTCTGGAGAAGCTACTCTTGTGTTTGTGGTTTCCTTCTCATGATATCGTCCCGTCAGACCAGAAGCACAGCTCCAGTGTTCGAGGCCGCGTCTCGTGTTTGACCTTTTGGCCTCTGGCTTTATGAAACTATAACTGTTGTTTGGTCCAAAAGTAATATCTGTAACACTTTTTTAGTTACTAAACCTCTAAGTTACTCTATATGAATATATATATATCTATGTCTGTTTGTTGGAAGCTGTACTTTATCTCCATAATAAAGTCATTTGAAAAAGCTAATCCTGTTCAGCCGTGTGGGAATGTGACACACCGTGGTGTGTTTAATTAAAATGAGATTTTCCACAGCATTTTAATTTCCACAGGACGACCAGACGAGTCAGACGGATCCAGAGCTGAACAGCAAACCAGACGCCAACGCCGCCGGCGCTAAAACCTGAGGTGCGTTCACCGCCTCCGGACCTGGACGAGTCGTCCACATCCTGGTGTGAACGTTATGGATCCAAGCCATCACAGAAGCCTCTCCAGCCCCCACCTCCGCATTAAGAATAGAAGAAGGTTAATAAAAACATGACGCTGCAGTTTGAAGTCATCGACTCATCAGAATCAGCTTTACCTTTTCATTGTTTAATTATTAATTAAGCTCATAATAAACCAAACTATCAATCGACTAGTTACAGCTATTATAATCATCTCACCCCCCCCAACATTGAATTTATCCATACATCCTGACTCCTGACCCATCCCGGGCGTTAGGGGGCGCGATTCCCCTTCAAACAATTCATGTATTTGTGCAGAATTCCAACATTTCAGTGACGTGATCAAATATTTATCGTGTTTAAAATTCACTGAGTGTAAAGTAATAGAAAGATTCACACAAAAAGGAATTCACATACAAAAATAAGCAAAATGAAAATGATAAACCTACATTTAAACTAACCAATGACCGAAAAGCTTCTCACTGAACACTGAACAAAACAAATCTTTGACGCGCCACAAGTTCCTAAAAGTTTCCAATTCGTTCATTGATCAGAAATAATTCAAATCAATTCTGATTCGTGTTTGAAACATTATTTTATCTTATTTATTATATTAAAATCACTTCTGCATCACAATCTGATGAAAGAAAGGAAGATGTGGGTATTTAGATGATTCAGCAGGTTGATAACTTATTATTTAACATCATTAAATCTTTAATTCTTTATACTTCTAGTGGGCTGTGCGTCATTTATTCAGACGGACTAAAGGGGAAGTCGAACCGGGTCACCAAGTTGATTCCAGCCCTTAGGAGAGGGGCGGGCGGATCCAAGAAAGGGGGGGGGGGGCGGCAAGCCTCCGCTTTCCAGCTAAAGGTCCCAGGGGGGGGGGGAGTCAAACTACCACGTCTGCAGCGGGGAGCGAGAGGAAGAGGAGCGGGGATCAGAACGATCCGAGTCCGACGCGAGGAAAGGAGTTCGGGCGCAACATCTGGAGCGGAGCGCGAACCCGATTTGGACAGAAATCCGCACAGATCGCAGCTCCAGAGTCTCCCCCCCCCCCCACCATCTTCCTCCTCCCTCCTCCAGGCTTCCTGCTTCCAGAACATCCGATAATCCAAATATCAGAGCAGCAGAATGCAGAGCCTGCAGAGGTTCTTGCGCTGAGGCTGTCTGACGCGCCGCTCGGACCTTTTTACGCACCGGATCGGTTTCATGGAACCCGGGTTTTTCCGCGGATCATGTTCTGACAGATAGCGGGTGAAGTTGACGCGAGCTGTCCCAGGAAGAGTCGTCTGTTTTCCGTCGCTTTTTCCCCTTCTTTTTCTCGTTGGAGGCTTGAGGAATGGCGCCGGAGCTCAACGCGCCGGTGCGCCTGCTGCTGCTGGCGGTGTGGTGGCAGCTGGGCGCGCAGGGGGCGACGGAGCGACACATCAACCCGGAGGTGAGGACACAACCGGGAGTGGGGTGGGTGGGGGTGGGGTGAATGTGAATAGATTAATCCGGATCAGGAAAAAAAATTAAGTTGACAAGAGAAATAAATGAACCCGGATTGGAAAAACAATCCCAGATTTGGAGCCACAGATCAATCGATCCAGAACCTGATCACTGAAACATCATAAACCAATAAAGAGTTCAGGATCTGGAGTTCAAGATCTGAGTTTTCAGATCTGATGAAAATAATTGTGTTCCGGTGGATTAAACCTCCAACGGGCTGCTGGGAATGGGCTTTGTTTGACCCTGGTGGGAGGAAGGAGCCCATAATGATGATGGCCTCATGAAAGCGCTGAGAAACGCTGAGTGGGCAGAAAGCAGCCCGTCCTGCGGTGGAGACACGGATTTCTGTGGGCCGGGTCGGGATTGATTTGTGGCGTCGGGTCTGTTCAGAGGGACGGGGTGTAATTGTTGACATCTGTCCTCAGTTCCTCTCAGTGAACCTGGGGAGGGTCCACCATCTGAGCTCTACGTTCAGGAACCGGCAGGAGGGGGGTGACTGGTGCTGCAGGTTCAGGTTCTTCTTCTGTGGTTCCGTATACACTCTGTCAGCTGGACCCAAAGCCCAGGTTCAGAACCTGAGGCCTGTCCCAGTAAGAAGGATCCAATAAACCTGGCTTATTCCAGTTAGTCTGACTTAGTTTAACTTGATCCGGTTTAATCAAACAAGTTTAACGTAGTTTAAGTTCCATGCAGAGACTTGGGGTGGGGGGGGCTAGCCTGGTCTTGGGCAGGTCAAGGGTCAGGCTAATTGTCAGGCTAATTGTCAGACTAATTGTCATGTTGAGTTTCAGGCTAACCGCTAGGCTAATTGTCAGGCTAAATGTCAGGCTAATTGTCATGTTGAGTTTCAGGCTAACCGCTAGGCTAATTGTCAGGCTAAATGTCAGGCTAATTGTCAGGCTAACTGTCAGGCTAATTGTCAGGCTAACTGTCAGGCTAATTGTCGGGCTAACTGTCAGGCTAATTGTCAGGCTAGCTCTCAGGCTAACTGTCAGGCTAATTGTCAGACTAATCTCCTGATGGAGTTCCTGTAATCCTGACTTGCTGTCATATCATCAGATTTAATCCTAATCAGTAATAATTTCAGGGGGTCAGAATTTATTTCCACCGTCAGCTGTGGTGTGTGGCTGAGTGGGCCACCTGGTCCACAGGTGTGAACGTGTTCCGTCAGCTGGTGTGAGGGTCAGGGTAACGCTGACGTCAGCAGTTCAGGCTCAGAGGACGGAGTAGAAGTCATGTGGTCTGTGGGAAACACCTGTGTTGAGCAACCACCTGCCTGTGACTCACACACACACACACACACACACACACACACACACACACACACACACACACACACACACACACACACACCCCAGCAGACACGCTAACAGGCTGAGGTCATTCTCTGCCAGACCAGATGAATGGATGACAGATGAAAGCAGGAAGATAGAAAGAAAGAAAGGCCTTGTGATGATGGGGGGGGGGGATGTGAACCACTGAACCACTGATGTCACACACACTTCCTGTGTGAGTGTGTGATTGTTCGTCTACAATTGGGGGGGTGGGGGGTAACGGGGGTTTAACTGGTCACTAGACGTTTTATCCAGTGGTTTAAAGACAGGAAGCAAAGATGAGTAGATCTCAGATAAAGTCACATCCTGCAAAGGTTAAGGTGGACAGGAAGTGGTACAGGAAGTAAAGCAAACCACCAAGTTATGACTTCATTTCCTTTGTTTCACGAGAGGCAAAACCCAGCCATCAACATGTACCCGTCTAAATGTACCCACAGAGTAGGGTTAGGGTTGGGGTTGGGGTTAGGGGTAGGGGTTGGGATTAGGGTTGGTGTTAGTGTTAGGGTTAGATTTATGGTTGTGGTTGGGGTAGGGGTCAGGGTTACGGACCATCATTGAACATCTCTCCACACACTGCTAACAGCCAATCAGGAGACATGGATCCGATCCTTTCAGATGTTCATGAGGCGCTGAGGAGCGCTCCATCTGGACTCCGGCGCCGTTGACCCGCTTCTTTCCACTGGCCTTCCTTCACAAAAAGGAACAAATGACTCTCTTTACTTTCTGAACTTCCCCCACCCCCCCATCCCCTCTCATTCTATACGAAGCGAGACATCCATAGCAACCGTTGTTTGATTCATGGAGATCTTCCATTAAACAGAGATCCCACTCTGCTGTCTAGGAGCGGACCAGGATTTGGCTTCTTAACAATCGCGTTCACATTTCTTCTGCACATCGATGGGTTAAATGTTTCCACTGAGCAGCTTGAAGTATTCCACATCTGTGGGTATAGAACCGAACGCCCAGAGGAGAGATAGAAGCCCCAATAGCTGCAGAGAAGTTAAAACAGTTAGCTACGGAACAGTTCAACCACTTGCTTTAAAGTGTTGGATGACTAATTGCGATCTTGGCTGGTCTTTAGGGGTGTCTTTATCATGCCGGTGGGTGTTCTGGGGATGGAACCGACTAGTCGGGTTCGGAACCACCGCCCAGCGTCAAAAGACTTTGTTCGGGTTGTCGTTTCCTCTGTAAACATTGAGCGTTTCCTCTTCCTGCTATTGCTTTAGTTAGACAGACTATTAGCGGTGAAGGAGACTTTGACGCGTCACCTGAGGGACCCTGAAGGGGGCGTGGGAGCCGGCGTTAAAACAGATGCTCAGTGTCGCTCAACAGCGGCCCTTTGATTGAGCGGCAAAGAAAACAGGGTGAATAAGTAGAATAAGGTTTCAAACGCCCTTCCTTCCAGCTCGGAACTCAGAGATGCTCGGGTCCGTGTTTGACTTCCCCGTCCATGTGGACGTGCAGGAACAGTCGCAAACAGTGAGTCTTTATGTGTCCGCCGGAGCGCCTCGGGTGAGTCAGAACCAGAAAGGCCTCATTCAGGGCCGAAGTCTAAACACAGACCTCCACGGCTCCATGGGACGGATGGATGAACAGAGATCGGACCTTCAAGAGCTTCACAATCCCAAACATGTACCCTGCAGATCACAGGAGATCTGTCAGCGCTGCTTGTGCACGTTAGCTTTAGATGTGCCAGCATTGGCAGATGAGCGACACAACATCGGAGTGTCTCTAGGTGTGGTTGTCCTTGAGGATCCACCCTCCAGGCGCAGGATTTTCCACAAGAAGGACGAAGGAGAAGAGAGACAGAGCGAAGACAGACGAGGGGGGAAGAGTTTGACTCTGAGGTTTGGATGCGAGCAGAACGAAATTCCCAGTTAAATTACTGGCTGACGCTGCAGCTCCACTGGAGTCATCAGCTGAAGTTACCCAAGGTCTCACCCTGGGACACGCCCTCAACCTCTCCCACACACAAAAAACGGTCCTATCAAGCTTTAGCCAAGGCATGGGCAAACTACAGCCCTGGGGCCATGTGTAGCCCTTAAGGCTTTGCAATCCGGCCCGCCAGAATTGTTTAAACTATATAATTAATTTTATGAAATAAATGTAGTTGTATAATAATTTATACAATAAGCCTGGAATAATCTCTAGACTGATGCCTGCTGACGTCCATTACATTTTTTCAGCGAGGAGGGTTGAAAGAACGTGGAATTTATCGTCATGACGACTGATCCAGTTATGTCTGAGCTCACCCGCGAATGAACACTGCGTGACTCTTAGCAAAGCATCTAGAGATCGGTCGAGAACAAAAAGAAAACTGAGCATCGGAGAAAGTCCGCTGAAGGAGATCGATTGCTGCAAAGCTCTGGCAGCCAATGAGTTAAAGGCCCAAACCGTTTATATAACAGTTTCTTTCCTGTCATTTGCATTAGTGCAAATAAAGACTCCATCTGCGCCTCAGCTGGATCGCCTGTCGAATTCTAGAACTCTGTGTGGCCCTCAAGTCAAAGATATTGCCCACCCCTGCCTTAGCATGTTAAGACCCCCCTAATAAAAGCCAAGTCTGACAGGTATCCTCTTCACATGAAGCCCGTTGAACATTGAAACCATAAAACACGTCCTAAAAGTGCATTACAAGCTCTCAACCAGCGCCACGGAGCATCAAAGCGGCCGGTTGTTGCTGTTCTCACAATGGCCTCAGTGTTATTCTCTCCAGTTGGGGAAGGCAAGAGTTTTAGAGTGGGAGTGAAGTGGGAGCGGCGGCGAGCGAAGCCGCTGGCGTAGGTCCAGATGTCAAACCAGTACCGCGGTCAAATGGGTTTCCAGGGGAAAGTAAGGTCAATCTAAGCTGGGACTGAGGGCTCTAGAACCGTGTAGAACTCAGTGACCATCAGGAGAGTCTTTAAAGTCTTCAGGTCCAAACTCATAATCTGCTCTGAAACGTAAACATGGGGTAACATCGCTCTACAATCTGGAGTTAATCATCAACTTCAGAGGGAGTTTCCTTCTTCAGTTTCTGTTCTGCACCAAAAACCTGAAACGTCTCTGTTTCAGGCCTGACCTGAGTTTCAGTCCAGTCCTCATGGGTGAATCATTTTTGCAATTAGTCATTTACCGGAGACGAGCCAGGTGCTTGAAATTCTGTTACTCTGACCGTCCAAAAAAACCCAAAACACAGCAAGACATAAGTCAAAAGCTGTCAGGGAGGAATGTGTTTTCGCTATGGTAAGATGAAAACATCGTAAATCGCAGTCCCGACACATCAAACCGTTCTTTTAGATCTTCGGCGTGAATGTGGTTTTAATAAACATGGAAATCAGATGTGTCATGTTTGCGTGTGGCGGACTGGACGTCCTTGTTTTCATCACTGTCTCGTTGTTTTTCTCTACAGTCGTGGTTGCAGCAGTACGGTTACCTACCACCAGGGGACATGAGGACGCATTCCCTCCGCTCCCCCCACTCTGTTACCTCGGCCATCGCCGCCATGCAGCGGTTCTATGGCCTCACTGTCTCGGGGCAGTTTGATGCAAACACCATTGAGTGAGTACCATCAGACCATGTTAGGTAGTCCAAGAACGCCTCCAAACATGAGCGTACGCTAGCCGAAGGTGGTCATTCTTGGCTTGTTTTGAACGTATCGTGTCTTCTCCTGGCAGGGCCATGAAGCGACCACGCTGTGGCGTGCCGGACAAGTTTGGCGCCGAATTGAAGAGCAACCTGAGGAGGAAGCGATACGCCATCCAGGGTCTGAAGTGGACCAAAAAAGACATCACATTCTCGTAAGTCAAAGGTCTAGAAATACAGTTTCAGTTGGATCGGTGGGGTAAAACCAAGTCTAAACTTTGTCTTATGTTCACCACCATCAACATCTTCAGGATACAGAACTACACCCCTAAGGTGGGTGAGTATGAAACCCACGAGGCCATCAGGAAGGCCTTCAAGGTGTGGGAGGGCGTCACGCCACTCCGGTTCCGGGAAATCCCCTACAGTTACATACGGGACAAGGTGGAGGAGTTCGCAGACATCATGATCTTCTTTGCTGAGGGTTTCCATGGTGACAGTAGCCCATTCGATGGTGAAGGGGGCTTCCTGGCACACGCCTACTTCCCTGGCAATGGCATCGGAGGGGACACCCACTTTGACGCAGCCGAACCGTGGACAACTGGAAACAGGGATCTGTTAGGTGAGGTTCTGTCCAGTCGGTGATATTTTGATGAATGAGGTGATTTCAGCTTTGGATGAAACCTGATGACACAAATGTTTGGAGCCACTTCATGTCAGGACTCAGGCTTCCGGGAACGGGTCCAGTCCTGTCGGTACAACCGAGAGACTGATTGCCTTGGGCTGTGTTTACGCTGCAGAAATGGAGAAGTGAATATTTGATTTCCAGCTTTACTATTCAGGTTTTTGATGTCATCACAAGACTTGCAGATGATTTTATTTTTGATTTTCCAGTGTGATTGTGCTTGAGTCATGTAAAAATGAGGAAACAGCAACATCTGCTCATTGGACTAAGATCATACTTCCTAATTCATGTCCTTAATTTAAATCTCTTAGAGGAACAAACTTGTGCTAAATGGAGTTTCGGTGTTGAAACTTTCAGGTAACGACATTTTCCTGGTTGCGGTGCATGAACTGGGTCACGCTCTGGGTCTGGAGCACTCCAACGACCCTTCGGCCATCATGGCTCCTTTCTACCAGTGGATGGACACCGAGAACTTCCAACTTCCTGAAGACGATCGAAGAGGCATTCAGCAGCTTTATGGTGCGTTATCGAAAGAGGGAGCTCTTTGATTTGCTGGTTGTAGTGTTTGAAGAACCTGTGTCATACGTGTAGTCTGTTGTGCCTCATAACGTATGGTAGAATCAACATGGGGATCATTGCGATTCATCTGATCCAACACAACAACCTTTAGATGATGTTTAAAGGTCTTCCATTATAATTTTTGTACTATTTCCCCCCATAGGGTCTGGATCGGGCCCTCAGCCCCCTGTTACGCCCCGTACACCGTACCACAATCCCCAACCTACAAATTCACCAGATAAACCTTCCTTTGGCCCCAATATCTGTGATGGACATTTTGACACCATTGCCATCTTCAGAGGAGAAATGTTTGTGTTCAAGGTACCCCCTGACCGCCTCGTTAGACTTTTGATAGGACGATTTGTCCGTGATGCCTTTATAAATCTGTTCTTCAGGATAACTGGTTCTGGAGGGTACAAAACAGCCGTATTCTAGATGGGTATCCCATGCCGATTGGTCACTTTTGGAGGGGATTGCCCACGCATGTCAACGCTGCTTTTGAAAGAGAGGACGGGAAGTTTGCTTTCTTCAAAGGTGAGATGAGAACAAAAAAGTATGAATATTTGCCCTTTAGAAGCTGTCAAAGTAATCCAGCTGGTCTCACAAGTGTACTTTCTGTTTGCTGGACTCCCTCTGGTTTACCCTCTCTACAGGTGACAGGTATTGGGTGTTCACTGAATCAATTCTGGATCCTGGGTTCCCCAGGACTCTGAAGGAAATGGGCACCGGGCTTCCCAAAGATCGAATAGATGCTGCTCTCTATTACACCCCCACTGGACAGACGTTCTACTTCAGATCAAACAAGTTAGTCACATTTCTTCTGTAAATAAACTGGGCTGAACTTGGTGAAATAGTGATGCTGAGGGAAAGTCTCCTTCACCACATAAACTTGAAGTTTAACCATATAAGGTGGAAAAGCTCGGGTCAGGCACTCATCCTGAATTACAGTCTTGCTTTTTATTTAAACATTAAAACAGAACTTGAAGAACTTAAAAGCTGAAAAGACTCCCCCCATATCTAAACGGTAGACGTGGTAATGGAGAACCTGGGATAAATTCGGTAGTCAGTAATTACAGGGAAACAGACACCGACGTAAACACAGATGTAGTTTTCAACCTGACAACATGTTTACTCCTTGTCTTGGTCTTTTCAGACCAACTCTGGCTGTCGCATGAGTCGATCCGCCCAGCGTACAACAGCAGAAAGGAAGACTTGTTTAGAGTTAACGCAGCAGAAACACGTTTACAGCAGATGAAATAGCTATTACCCAACATGTGGATTGTTGGCAGTGCAAGATAAAAACAGTTGTTGAATCTCAGGTTTCTATGACAAATCGAGAAGTCGTCTCGTCTTTCAAAGCAAGTTCTCCATTTGGCCTTTAAGGGAAACATCAAGTCTTGTTTTTAATCCATCGAATCAACTCTGAAGTCTTTTAGGACAAGTCCAGGTCAAGTTGTTGGAACAAACCTCAAAGCATGAGTGAAGTCCAAGTTAAGAAACAACTCTTTATATTCAGGATGACAGCTAACTGACCATTGCTATTCCTCTTTACCTTTCCCCTCCGGTAGGTATTACCGGTTCAACGAACAATCACGGGCAGTCGATGAAGGCTATCCGAAGTCTATCAGTGTGTGGCAGGGAGTCCCTGACAACATCAAGGCAGCCTTCATGAGCAAAGACCAAGGTAAGGACTGTGTCCAGGTGTCTCTTTCTGTCAATGAACTTGAGGAAGTCCATCACTTCAGCTCTGCTTCTCGTCCACACCTTAGCCTACACCTACTTCTACAAAGCCAACAAATACTGGAAGTTCAACAACCAGATGATGCGCGTCGAGCCGGGATACCCCAAATCAGCCCTTCGTGACTGGATGGGCTGCCCCAACGAAGACTCCAAGACAGACGGAGGAAGAGGCGGAGGTGGACACGACAAGGACAAAGAGAAGGAGAAGGACAAGGAACGGGAGGATAAGGACAGAAGTAGAGATAGAGAGAGGGACAGAGAGAGGGAGACGGAGAAGGAGGAGGACACAGAGGTGATTATTATCGAGGTGGACGAGGAGGAAGGGGGTGGCGGCAGCGGTGGAGCGGCGGCGGTGGTGGTACCGCTGTTCCTGCTGGTGTGCGTGATCGCCACGTTGGCGGCTTTGGTATTTTTCCGCAGGTATGGTACCCCACGCCGACTCCTCTACTGCCAACGATCTTTACTGTTCAAGGTGTAGTCGAAGGAGGAGGGAAGGGAGGAGAGAGGAGGGAACGACGGGGAGGAAGAGGCAAAAAGAGGAGGGAAATTTCAAACTGAAAATAAAATCTAGCGAGAACGAGATAAAAACTGAGGAAAGAGCAGAAGGAAAAGCACCAGCCTAGCATTTTAAAGTCTTACCACTGCCAGATTCCTTCTTCTCTCTCCCTCAACCACTCCATCCCTCCATCTTTTCCCTCTTCCCTCTGTCTTCGCCTGCCTTGTGGTTACCGACGCCAGCTCACGGCTGTTTGTTTTAGCTCTTTTCAATCTCTTATTTTTGACTTTTTTTCTCTCAGTGGAATGTTTGCGTCCTTGTGAATTTCCGCTTTGATGCCCATGCTAGCATGTTCCTGCGAGTAAGCAGCGTCTTGACTGCTTGCCCCTTCCCCCTTTTACGGTCACATGACCACACACTTGGAAACCACAGCGGCATAGTCGTGGTGTTCCAGAGCCAGAACGGACCAAAACCAGGCGTGACGCACTCGTACCGCCGTCACGCAATAAACGCAACCGCCTTTTATAGCGACGTCTTTAGTGCTGATTATTCTAAATGTCTTCATTATTATTGTGACTATTACTATTATTGTTGTCATGAATGTGTTTTTGTACATTGTCATTAAAAGGTCCTGCTGGACAGTGACATACAGTTTTGAAAGTGGCCTTAATTTTATACATGTGGGGTTAGTGAATGGGGACGGGGGTGATGTATTCTTGAAACTTGATTGTTTTTTTGTTTTTTTTTTGGTTTTTTTACCTTGAATCTCAAATGAAAATAAATTTCAGATCTGAAAACGCCTCATTTTTGTCTACTTGTTTACAAATCTCGGTGCTGCGTCATTGGTCAGGGATCACAACAACAACAACGATAATGCTACTAGTGATGATAATGAGAACCGGCTCACGCCATGAGATCGTGTGTCTTATTATATTTTGAAACTTTATGAAATAAACTGATTTGAAAATTCCTTCTGTGCTTTGATTCCTGGAGATCATTCCATTTCATGATCCAGCTCGACCCTTGACCTCTGCTTCCTGGTGTTTCCAAACCTCTCATTCCTGAAACGCTCAGCCTTGCTGGGGGGGTTTCTGGAAAGTGGTAGCCTGGAATCTGGAACGGAAAACTTCGCCTGGATCCAGAGTTTAAGTAGAAACAGGGACGAAGACGATCGCGTGAAGCCGGCGTTGTGCAACAGGAAGACGTCTCTGGAGGGCGTGTCCCACTTGTTTTCATCTCTGGGGGGAGGGGGGGGGGAATGAGATGTGGTTCAAGGTGAAACGCTCGGATGTTTATGAACAGCTCTTGAGACTCGTTGGTGATGACGCGGTCAGACGGCGGTCGTAAACGCAAATACGCGATCGTGGATGTTTTGCACGACTATAAAGGCCTTTATTTGTGCCTTATGCTTCTTGTGAGCTCATAAACCCCCCCCAACAGCAAACTCCTTAATGACACCACTAATGCCCGGCGGCTTTATGACCCCCCTCCAGTAAAGCCGCCGGCACAGATTGGGGCCTCCGACGTACGTTACGTTACACCAACGGGGGGATTCGCGCAATTAAAACGATGACGTGTTTTCCCATTGTGCCCAAAAGGTTTCAGGCGCCCGTTTGTCTCCAGTTTGCTGCAGTGTTATGAAGAGCTGGGGGGGGGGGGTGTCACGAGGCTTTATTTTACAGTAGGGAGGGGGGGGTCGGGGAGGGTTAGGTCACATTTTGGAGAACAGCCGGAGCAGAATTCCATGAGCAACATCTGGAATTGAAGCTGCATCACGGAGGCCAGACGCGCACACACACAGCAGGCGTGTGTGTGTGTGTGTGTGTGTGTGTGTGTGTGTGGGTCACATGCACGTCGTGATAAAGGATACGTAAGGAGAAAAAGGGGTTGTTTTTTTTTTTTGTTGGTGCACGGCGTCCGACCTCGGGTGTTTCCTGTCCTCCCAGCTGATTCTGCAGAGCGAGGAAAAGAATGGCCTCAGCACAATCCTTTACCCACAATCCCCCTCTCCTGCTCGCTGTAACCGGAGAGCTTCTCTGTCTGCAAAATGACTCACTTTTTTTTTTTTTCTCTTCTTCCAACAAAAGAGCTGGCCACAATGCCCCAGCCTCTTCCATCGCCCCCCCCCCCCCCCCCAGCCTCTCACATTTCACCAACATGTATGAAAATGTCACTTTGAGTCCCGCCGTCCGATCAGCGTCTGCTGCTTCCTGTTTGCTGGACACTTCCTGCGTCGCCTGCAGGCTGATGGGACGCCCTCCCCCTTTCTTCTGCCCCCCCCCCCCCCCCCCCCCCAGCTGAGCCTCATAACGACCAACCGGAAAAATCCCTGTAATGTATGTGCAGGATCAGGTTTCCACGGAGGAACGGCTGGTGTTGTGCTTCGCCGGTGACGAGGATGTGGGACGATGGAAAGGGGCATTTTCCTGGAGGGGGGGGGGAAGGGAACACATGGTCCTCATTTGCATCCGTTAAAGTTCCTGGGGGGGGGGGGGGCGGCAAACCTCCGTCCCTCCATGAGGTCACCTGAAAACCTGAAGGAACGCTCTGGACCAGATCCAGATTCAAAGAACCAATGCAGTCACAGACTGCAACATCCCGCGACACCCCTGAATTCAAAATGTTACCTTGACCTACTTGCATAGGTCAAAGATCAAAGCTAGTGCTCTGACCTACTTTTATAGGACAAAGCAGTAGCTTTGATCCACGGTCGTACTCACACTGGCCTTCCACCCTCGTCTTTCTATATTGTCCGGTTCCTGAGTGTATAAAAGTTGAAATTTGATCTTGACCTACTTTTCTCAAGGTCAAGGTCATCATCTCATTTTCATCCCTTTCATCCCAGTTTTTAACTTTTCGTCTCCTAAAAAGTGACGCCATTCCCATCAGCTTGTTTGAAACCTTAAATAGTCGCCAGAAAAATCAATTTTTCTTTTGGAAAATCAAGTGTTAATAATGGAACCGTTTCACCAATTTGTTAAAAAAAAATAGTTAAAAAATAGTTAAATTTGTTTATGAGCTTTTAATTTGCATAATTATTGCTAAAAAAAAATTTTTGCATGCAAAATGCAGACGCATGTGTTTGATTGTAAAGTCAGGTTTACAGGAAAAAGAAATATCATAGTAAACGACCCCCCCCCCCCCCCCACAGGGGGACGACTTCATTAACAGGCTGAAAGAAATGGAATGCGGCCATTGTTCCAGTTATTGAATGCACCTGATGTTTTTAATCAGTGGATCGTTTTAGTAATGCTGTTTTAAAAACACACACACACACACACACACACACACACACACACACACACACACACACACACACACACACACGCTGCCAACACTGGAGGATCAATAAGACTTTTTTCCGCCTCGTCTGCATCTTATTATTCCATCCAGCTCCACATGGAAAATACCCCCCCACACACACACCCCCACCCCAACAGAGAGGAGCGCCCCTCGGATGATGGGACGTCCCATCTGAAGGCCAGGGGGCGGGGTTAGTGTGGGCGGGGCTCACACAGGTGCAGGAAGCGTTGGTGTTCGTCTTACCAGGTGTGGTTGGGGGGGGGGGGAGACGCTGATTCAGGAGCTGCACCCCCAGACCAGGCCGCATCCGCCAGGAAAGCCCCCTGCTTCGCTGAGGGCCTCGTCAGGATGGGGAGGGGGGCAGACGCTGAACCCCCTTCCCACATCTCCTGCTGTCCGTTAATGAAGTATCGTGTTTCTCTCTCTGCCCCCCCCCCATCCCAACATCTGGTTTCCATAAGCAGACACATGTCATCACAGAGAGGGGGTGGGGAGACTTGGGGGGGGGGGTGGATATCAAGGGAGGCATGAACTTGAAGGAGTGGAGCGACCGACTGATATCACTCTTTCATTATCCCTCCAGACTCCTCTCACATGTTTTCAAGGCTGGGGGGCTGAAGGGGGGGGACAAAGAAAAATAAGAGTCGGCAAAGACGAGCAGAGATCAGAAAGGCCACATCAGAGCAGGGGGGGCTCCATGTGGAACCACAGACCTGTGTGTGTATGGGGGGGGGGGCGCTTACAGAGCGAAAAACATTTTTACTGCCCACTCAGCTGACTGGTCCATTTGGGGGGGTCAGGAGAACATGGGGTAGTTTTAACATCCGGTCTTTAACAGGAGCTCCACTTAGCTTCCTTCTGAAGCTTCATGAAACTGAACCGTCCTCAAACCTGACCCACAAAACCCGCCAGAACGTTCTCAATCAATCTGACATCAAAGCCCCCAAACATGGAAGCTGGAAGAACCCGAACTGGTTCTGACCCAAATGAACCAGTCAGAACCTCACCGGCTTCATGTGGACTCTGGCTCCTCCAGTGGACTCTGGTTCTGTGGTTCCTCTAGTGGACTCTGGTTCTGTGGTTCCTCCAGTGGACTCTGGTTCTGTGGTTCCTCTAGTGGACTCTGGTTCTGTGATTCCTCTAGTGGACTCTGGCTCCTCCAGTGGACTCTGGTTCTGTGGTTCCTCTAGTGGACTCTGGCTCCTCCAGTGGACTCTGGTTCTGTGGTTCCTCTAGTGGACTCTGGTTCTGTGGTTCCTCCAGTGGACTCTGGTTCTGTGATTCCTCTAGTGGACTCTGGCTCCTCCAGTGGACTCTGGTTCTGTGGTTCCTCCAGTGGACTCTGGTTCTGTGGTTCCTCCAGTGGACTCTGGTTCTGTGATTCCTCCAGTGGACTCTGGCTCCTCCAGTGTACTCTGGTTCTGTGGTTCCTCCAGTGGACTCTGGTTCTGTGGTTCCTCCAGTGGACTCTGGTTCTGTGATTCCTCCAGTGGACTGTGGTTCCTCCAGTGGACTCTGGCTCCTCCAGTGGACTGTGGGTCCTCCAGTGGACTGTGGGTCCTCCAGTGGACTCTGGCTCCTCCAGTGGACTCTGGCTCCTCCAGTGGACTGTGGTTCCTCCAGTGGACTGTGGTTCCTCCAGTGGACTCTGGCTCCTCCAGTGGACTGTGGTTCCTCCAGTGGACTGTGGTTCCTCCAGTGGACTGTGGTTCCTCCAGTGGACTCTGGCTCCTCCAGTGGACTGTGGTTCCTCCAGTGGACTCTGGCTCCTCCAGTGGACTGTGGTTCCTCCAGTGGACTCTGGCTCCTCCAGTGGACTGTGGTTCCTCCAGTGGACTCTGGCTCCTCCAGTGGACTGTGGTTCCTCCAGTGGACTCTGGTTCTCCGGGTCCAGACCAGCTGAGTTGCATCAGGCCAGAAAAATGCTGCCTTCAGCACGGCGGCTTCTAATTACAGAGCAGCAGTGCTGAGCTGTGCAGGAAGAACGTTGAGGCCGGAGAGACGAACAAGGACACGAGAAGACCGGACCGGAGGGGGGGGGGTTCAGACATGGAGGTCAGAGGAGGCGACCCTCGACAGGAGCGGTGGGGTGGGTCAAACAGGAAGCCGTTCTTTGTCACCTGGATGCATCGGGACGGGTGGAGGTCTGACGGGTCGGGCAGGACGGGCCGTGACTGACACCTAGTGGACGCCCCCGTTAACCACAGATGTAACGCCGTTAGAGGGCTGAGCTGGGACCTGATTGGTCAGCAGGAGCAGGGAAAACGAGGTGGGGGGGGGGGTGTTAAGAAACGTCACCATTTAAAATGTGATTTTTTATTATTTGTACATTCACCACTGATGGGCGTACTCAAAGAAGAAATTTAAAAAACAAAAGCAAAGCTCGGTACTAAAATGATAAAATAATGATTAAAAAAAAACAATACGAAAACCGATGGGGCCTCCCGCCTGGGGCCCCCCCGCCTGGGGCCTGTACTGATGCTACAGGAGTTAAGGGGGGTGGGGGGACACACACTGCACTGCCTCAGTTCTTTCACACGTCCACAACAACCCGGAGCTGCCTCGTTTAAAGACGTGCTTTTTCTCGTCGTGTCTGTACAATCCCACGTTTTCCAGAGGTTCCTGAACGCCTCACGGCCACAGCTAGTGATCGCAAATAGTAATTGGCACCGACAAGGAGGGGGCGGGGCAGTGGGAGGGGCTTATTCAAATGAGCCAGCGTGTCATATCGCCGAAATAAAAAAAACGAGAGACTAAATGAGAAGCAAATATATAAAGAAAACATATCGAACCTCGACAGGAGCGAGACGCACGGCACTCTGGGAAATAACACTGCAAACAGATGGTGGTCCCGTGAGACGCGACGTGACGGGGGGGGGGGGGGCGTTTGAAAGAAAAAAAAAAAAAGGCGGGAATCTGAGATGCTGACGACATCATTGGTCCTCTGCTGGACAAAACGTACATGGAGTGAGGGCTGATGGGAAGGGGGGCGGGGTCTCTAGGACAGTCCTGACAAGCGGCGTTAACGCCGCCGCTCTCGCGGGTCGCTGCGGCTCCGCGAGCGCCGGCCCCCCCCGGCGCCGCCGCTGCTGCCGCCCGGCCGGCGGTAGCCATCCCTGCGTTTGTCGTTGTCCCTCTCCCTCTCTCGCCCCCGGTCTCTCTCTCGCTCCTTCTCGCCCTCGCTGCGTTCGCCCGCCGCGCCGCCGCCGCCCGCCTTCATCCTCTCCTTACGCTCCTCCTCCTTCTTCTTCTCCTCCTCCTCCTCCAGCTCCTTCCTCCTCTTCTCGCGCTCCTTCGTCCGCTCCGCTCTGGCCGCTTCCCGCTGGGCGAACTAGAAAGGAAGGGGGAGTCAGACCACGCCCCTTAGCGACAGGTCGCTAAGGGGCGACGCGTGGACGCCTCACCTGCTCCTCCGTCAGCGGCAGCCAGTAAATACAGGGGGCCGCCTTCGTCTTGCGGAACAGGTCGTCCAGCAGCTTCGCGGGGGGGTCCTCGGGTTTGTCTGTTGAAAAACGACACACGCTGTGAGGGGGGTGGCGCCGCCCGGTGGCGTGGGGGTGGGGGAAAACGCGGGGCTCACCCTTCTTCTCCGTCTTCTTCTCCTTGCTCTTCCCCCTCTCCTTGCGCCGCCGCTCGCGGGAGCGCGACCGGCGGGCCCCGCCCTCCTTCTCCTCGCCGGGCTTCCCGAACTCGCGCACCTTGTCGCGGTCCCACTCGCGCTCCGCCCTCGCCCGCTCCCGCCGCTCCATCTCGCGCTCGCGCTCCGCCCACTGGTCTCGCTCCGGGAGGAGGGAGGGCAGGCCCGACGCCCGGCCCCGCCCGAATCCGGGCGCCTGCTCCTCCGCTCCGGGCCGATCGGCGGCGCCCAGACCTTTATGGAAATCCAGCTGCGAAGAGAGGCGGGGTTAGGCCTCAAGTAGGCGGGGCAGGAGACAGGAAGTAGCAGGACGGCCCTCACCTCGTCCTGCTGGCAGAAGTCCACCCGGAGGACCTTGGGGTTGCTCTGGGGCCACTTGACGCCGTGAAGTGCCTCCCGGGTCGCCACCGCTTCCTCTGAGCTGCAGTACTGCACCCGACGGAACAGGAAGCGGCGTCAGAAACGGGAAACGGAAGCAGGAAGTGGGCGGCGTCGGCCGGAGAGGACTCACCGTGACGTAGCAGTGGGACTTGATCTTGTCGATCCAGAAGCCGTCCTCCACCAGCGTCCCCGTCCGGCCCAGCAGCTCCTTCAGCTGCCCCAGAGTGAACGGCCGCACCTGAGCAGAACGCCACGGCGCCATCAGCAAACCACTCCAAAGCTAAGCTACGTGCTACGTTAGCATACAGTGGCCCATCTACAGTCACACCTGACTCCAAAGCTAAGCTACATGCTACATGCTAAACTGGTGGAGAGTTCCTTGAAGTGTTTTCTTCTTCTCCTCAAGGATTAAATTATCGGGATTAAAGTTTTCCGTGAACTAATCTGGATTAAAACGAGTGACGTTTAGCGGTAGATATTGGAGCTATACGTACGTATTTAAACATGATGACATGTTTTTATTGTCATTTATTGTTCAGTAACGTGATTTATGAGCTTTAAATGTTCTCTAGTGATGCTAGACTCCAGTGTTTGTGGTGGACCGACGATAATCCAGAGAAACAACAAACACTAGACTCTTAGTTTTTAAACTGAACGACTGAACCTGGATTTTATTATTATGGGATGTTTTAATGTCCTGGAATTGTTTCTGGTCAGTGTGAGGGAATATTTTAGTATTTACAGTAGTAATGACATTACTGTAGTATTTACAGTAGTAATGACATTACTTTAGTATTTACAGTAGTAATGACATTACTTTAGTATTTACAGTAGTAATGACATTACTTTAGTATTAACAGTAGTAATGACATTACTTTAGTATTTACAGTAGTAATGACTTTACTGTAGTATTTACAGTAGTAATGGGATTACTTTAGCATTTACAGTAGTAATGACATTACTTTAGCATTTACAGTAGTAATGACATTACTTTAGTGTTTACAGTAGTAATGACATTACTTTAGTATTTACAGTAGTAATGACTTTACCGTAGTATTTACAGTAGTAATGACATTACTTTAGTGTTTACAGTAGTAATGACATTACTTTAGTATTTACAGTAGTAATGACATTACTTTAGCGTTTACAGTAGTAATGACATTACTTTAGCATTTAGAGTAGTAATGACATTACTTTAGCATTTACAGTAGTAATGACATTACTTTAGCATTTACAGTAGTAATGACATTACTTTAGCGTTTACAGTAGTAATGACATTACTTTACTGTTTACAGTAGGAATGACATTACTTTAGTATTTACAGTAGTAATGACTTTACTGTAGTATTTACAGTAGTAATGACATTACTTTAGTGTTTACAGTAGTAATGACATTACTTTAGTATTTACAGTAGTAATGACATTACTTTAGTATTTACAGTAGTAATGACATTACTTTAGTATTTACAGTAGTAATGACATTACTTTAGTGTTTACAGTAGTAATGACATTACTTTAGTATTTACAGTAGTAATGACATTACTTTAGTATTTACAGTAGTAATGACATTACTTTAGTATTTACAGTAGTAATGACATTACTTTAGTATTTACAGTAGTAATGACATTACATTAGTATTTACAGTAGTAATGACATTACTTTAGTATATACAGTAGTAATGACATTACTTTAGTATTTACAGTAGTAATGACATTACATTAGTATTTACAGTAGTAACGACATTACTTTAGTATTTAGAGTAGTAACGACATTACTTTAGTATTTACAGTAGTAACGACATTACTTTAGTATTTAGAGTAGTAACGACATTACTTTAGTATTTACAGTAGTAACGACATTACTTTAGTATTTACAGTAGTAACGACATTACCTTAGTATTTACAGTAGTAACGACATTACTTTAGTATTTACAGTAGTAACGACATTACCTTAGTATTTACAGTAGTAACGACATTACTTAAGTATTTACAGTAGTAACGACATTACGTTAGTATTTACAGTAGTAATGACATTACGTTAGTATTTACAGTAGTAATGACATTACGTTAGTATTTACAGTAGTAATGACATTACTTTAGTGTTTACAGCAGTAATGACATTACTTTAGTATTTAGAGTAGTAATGACATTACTTTAGTATTTACAGCAGTAATGACATTACTTTAGTGTTTACAGTAGTAATGACATTACTTTAGTATTTACAGTAGTAATGACATTACTTTAGTGTTTACAGTAGTAATGACATTACTTTAGTATTTACAGTAGTAATGACATTACTTTAGCGTTTACAGTAGTAATGACATTACTTTAGCATTTAGAGTAGTAATGACATTACTTTAGCGTTTACAGTAGTAATGACATTACTTTAGCATTTACAGTAGTAATGACATTACTTTAGCGTTTACAGTAGTAATGACATTACTTTAGTGTTTACAGTAGGAATGACATTACTTTAGTATTTACAGTAGTAATGACTTTACTGTAGTATTTACAGTAGTAATGACATTACTTTAGTGTTTACAGTAGTAATGACATTACTTTAGTATTTACAGTAGTAATGACATTACTTTAGTGTTTACAGTAGTAATGACATTACTTTAGTATTTACAGTAGTAATGACATTACTTTAGTGTTTACAGTAGTAATGACATTACTTTAGTATTTACAGTAGTAATGACATTACTTTAGTATTTACAGTAGTAATGACATTACTGTAGTATTTACAGTAGTAATGACATTACTGTAGTATTTACAGTAGTAACGACATTACTTTAGTGTTTACAGTAGTAATGACATCACTTTAGTGTTTACAGTAGTAATGACATTACTTTAGTGTTTACAGTAGTAATGACATTACTGTAGTATTTACAGTAGTAATGACATTACTGTAGTATTTACAGTAGTAACGACATTACTTTAGTGTTTACAGTAGTAACAACATTACTTTAGTGTTTACAGTAGTAACGACATTACTTTAGTATTTAGAACATTACTTTAGTATTTAGAGTAGTAACGACATTACTTTAGTATTTACAGTAGTAACGACATTACTTTAGTATTTACAGTAGTAACGACATTACTTTAGTATTTACAGTAGTAACGACATTACATTAGTATTTACAGTAGTAACGACATTACTTTAGTATTTACAGTAGTAACGACATTACTTTAGTATTTACAGTAGTAACGACATTACTTAAGTATTTACAGTAGTAACGACATTACGTTAGTATTTACAGTAGTAATGACATTACGTTAGTATTTACAGTAGTAATGACATTACGTTAGTATTTACAGTAGTAATGACATTACTTTAGTGTTTACAGCAGTAATGACATTACTTTAGTATTTAGAGTAGTAATGACATTACTTTAGTATTTACAGTAGTAATGACATTACTTTAGTGTTTACAGTAGTAATGACATTACTTTAGTATTTAGAGTAGTAATGACATTACTTTAGTATTTACAGTAGTAATGACATTACTTTAGTGTTTAGAGTAGTAATGACATTACTTTAGTATTTACAGTAATGACATTAATTTAGTATTTACAGTAGTAATGACATTACTTTAGTATTTACAGTAGTAATGACATTACTTTAGTGTTTACAGTAGTAATGACATTACTTCAGTATTTACAGTAGTAATGACATTACTTTAGTGTTTAGAGTAGTAATGACATTACTTTAGTATTTACAGTAGTAATGACTTTACTGTAGTATTTACAGTAGTAATGACATTACTTTAGTATTTACAGTAGTAATGACATTACTTTAGTATTTACAGTAGTAATGACTTTACTTTAGTATTTACAGTAGTAATGACATTACTTTAGTATTTACAGTAGTAATGACATTACTTTAGTATTTACAGTAGTAATGACTTTACTGTAGTATTTACAGTAGTAATGACATTACTTTAGTATTTACAGTAGTAATGACATTACTGTAGTATTTAGATTAGTTCTAATCAATAACTAATAATCGATCAGTCCTGCCGATCGGTCGTCTCACCAGGTTGCTGACGTGGACGATGCTGGACACTTTGCCGCGCGGCGGCGACGGCTGGCGGGCGGTCCGGACAGGGTCGTCGATGGTGATGGACACGCCCGTCTTCTGCTGGCTGATGCAGCGACGGATGAGGGCGTCGCCGGGGGTCACTGGGGGGAGAGAGGGAGTGGTCAGCGTGACTCCGCCCCTCACAAACAGGACGTCGGCGTCCGGCGGTGGACCCGTTACCAGTGTTGACTTCCGTCTGGTGGCGGGTATCTAATGACGACTGGGTTTCCATGGCGACAGGAAACGAGGCCTCCGTCTTGTCGTGGCGCTCCCCGTCCACCTGCGGCTCATCCTCCTCTACCTCCTCACGCCGGCTCCTCTTCGCCTCCTTCTCCCCGTTCTCCTGGCTCTCGGAGAACACCACCTGTAACAGAACCTGGGAGTGAGTGGATCTACGCGGCGCGGTCACGTGACGTGCGGTCACGTGACGTGCGGTCATGTGACGCACCTGCGTGACGGTGCGTCGGATCTGAAGGTCCTGGTCCGAGTGCTCCCGCTCCTCATCCTCGGTGCCAGACAGGACGGCCTCCTCCGGGTGGAGATCCACCACGGCCTCCTGGCCCAGACACGGCCGGATGTCTGGGATCAGCGTCTGGATGGGAGGGGGGGGGGGGGGGGGCACGGGTTCAGGTGGGCGTTCTGGAGGGGGAGGAGCTTTAACTCGGTCCTCTCGGTTCCCGTGGTTACCTTGAGGGAGTCGGTGGTGATGCTGATGGAAGGCTTCTTGGCGGTGACCGCCGTGCTGGAGCCCCACCTCCTCTTGCGACCCGCCGCGGCCCCCGGCTCTGGCTCGCCCTCGGCCCCGCTGGCGCCGGGGGACAACTTGCTGCCTGGAGAGAGGAGGAGGAGTTTAGAGAAAAAGTCACGATGATGAAGACGATGGACAGGATGACTGATCGAGGTCTGAATCTCGCCCCCGTCTGTGACCCCTGACCCCCAGAGAGATGATTCAAGCTCTTTGTGTTGTTTTCTAGCAGCGAACAGGTGTGGAGACGTTTGAGGAGTTTACTCACTGCTCAGGGAGATCTTACGACTGGAGAAGACCTTCGGTGTCTGAAACAGAGGACAGGACAAAGTCAAGGTCAGGGGGATAAAACTACTTGTGTACTCTGATTACTCTGTAATCTGATTACACTGCAGGAGCTCCAGGAGAACTGGTCTTACCTCTTCACTGGTGTCTGGAAGCTTCTCTGGTTCGCTCATGGCCCCCTTCTCCTGCCTGCAGCATGAAAAACACACATTAAATAGGATCTGGGGGGGTGGGGGGGGAGCAGGGTCATCGTTTCCAGTCATTTAATAATGCCAGTGAGGGGGCGGGGCCGGATTATAGAGGGCGGGGCAGCAGGTTCCTAAAATTCAGTAGTCGCTATTAGCAGCTAGCCGCTTACAGAACAGAAGACCTGTGCCTGTCGCTTTAAGACAGAACGTCAGATCAATGAAGTCCTGATCAGAGAACATCAATAGAGAATCAATGCAGCCAAAATCAATAATCAATAACACCAACGTGGATTTATGTCCTTTAACCAGCATTAATTGATTAATAAATTGCACGTTCAGAACCAACACACCTGAACCTCCCCCCACGTGACTCTGCTGTACCTGCGCCCAAACGCATCGCACAACGCACGCGCTCAGAGCCGTGGACACCTTACGCGCGCACACGTGAACGCGCGCGCCCGTTTCCGGCTTGCATTAGCGTGAGGGGGGAGGGGGGGCGCGTCCCCCGCAGCGGAAACGACAAACCGTTCACGGTCAGACCGGACCGACACCCCCGCCCAGCCCCCCACCGGAGACGACTCCTCACCGCACCGGGAGCTACCGCTAGGAGCTACCGCTAGCTCCGGGAGCTAGCGGTAGCACCGGAAGCTGACGCTGGGAGCTACCGCTAGCTCCGGGAGCTAGCGCTAGCACTGGAAGCTACCGCTAGCACCGGGGGCTAACGCTAGCAGCGGCGGCTAACGCTAGCAGCGGCGGCTAACGCTAGCACCGGGGGCTAACGCTAGCACCGGGGGCTAACGCTAGCACCGGGGACTAACGCTAGCAGCGGGCTAACGCTAGCAGCGGGGGCTAACGCTAGCACCGGGGGCTAACGCTAGCAGCGGCGGCTAACGCTAGCAGCGGCGTCTAACGCTAGCACCGGGGGCTAACGCTAGCACCGGACGGAAAGGAGACGGATCGGGGACCTGCAGCATCTCCGCCACAGCGGCGCAGGGCGGCCTCACGCAGCGCCTGACGGGAAAACTGAGAGCCCCGCGTGAGCCTCATCAGCAGCGAGACGCGTGCGCGACCCCCACGCGTCACGCGCGACGTGATCTCAGAGGCGGGGGCCGTGGGGAGGGGAGGTCAGCAGCACGGAGGAGACGACATTAAAAAAGAAATGGAGTTCAGAGCGACACACACACGGTTCCGAATCAATCACGTGACCTGTGATGCTCAGTGATCACGTTAGATTATCACGTCTCAACATGAATCAGTGCAAACTGACGTCATCAGGCCCCGCAGAACAACTTTCTATGACGTCATTACAGAGGCCAACACGTCCACCACGTGACCCAGCTTCTTTCCAGAACCGAACCGGTTCAACACACACCCATCACACCTACAGACTGGGATTCTAAGGCATGACGTCACACAACAGAGTGGGAGGGGCGACAGAGAGGAGTTCAGCTCCCTACCCACATCTGTCTATGAGTCACCCTTGAAACTTGTGGAGATGCTTGCCTCGGTCACATGACTACCTTCTTAAAGGGGCCGCTAACACAGAATACGTTAGCGCTAAACTGAAACTCCCAAGCTAGCAGCACCAACAAGAAACAAGAACCAATGCAGTCAGACTGCAACATCCCGCGACACCCCTGAATTCAAAATTTTACCCTGACCTACTTGCATAGGTCAAAGATCAAAGCTAGTGCTCTGATCTACTTTCACAGATCAGAGCACTAGCTTTGATCTATGGTCTCACACTGGCCTTCACCGTTGTCTTTCTATCTTATCCGGTTCCTGAGTGTACAAAAGTTGAAATTTGACCTTGACCTACTTTTCTCAAGGTCAAGGTCATCATCTCATTTTCATCCCCTTTGCCGCCTGACTAACGGGCTTTTTGTTTCATCTTTCTACCTGCAACAGGTGTGAAGATATTTGGTGGACGAACGGACGGACGAACACACGAACACTGACAATTACAACACCGCACCTTAAAGGGACAGTCCGTGACGTTAAAAAACGTTGGGGACCGCTGACACTTCCTGTAACAACGTCCAACGTCTCTCCATCCGTTCACTGATGCTAAGCTAACATTCAGCAGCTCTGTTTCCTACTTTGACAGGCAGATTGATTTCCCTTAACGTTAAACCTGCATCATGTGACCTTCATCACGTGTTTTCCATCATTAGGGGGTCTGGAAAATACCAGTTTGAAACCCAATCAAACTACAGTAGCGAGACAGAAGACAAACTGAAAAAACTGTGGGAATAAAGATGAAAACTACACCCTTTGAGGAGGTAAATACTGCAAGGGTAGATGGGAAGTTTGGACAAGGAAGAGGGTTTAAATGTAAAATATGTCAAAGTGTTGAAGACCTCGTTTACCACAAACTAACTCATCAGATTCCAGCTCAACTTTGGTCAACGACCAGCTGGATGGTCAGCCTGAAACAACACACCCACTAAACCACCATGATGACTAGACACAGGACAGATCCACCCCCCAGGAGTGGACGCATACACCCCCCCCCATCAGCTGTGTGTCCAACGAGACGCACAAAGACGTTCAGAACAGGACCTTTGTTCGTCCTTCTCCTCCTCGTCCTCACGTCTCCTCCTCTGCGTCTCGTCTCTCGTCGGCACTTCAATCGATCGTTCCTGAAGGTTTCGATAAGGAATAAAGTCAGGTGAGGGGGGGGATCCAGATGGAAAAGTCAGGTGAGGGGGGGGTCCAGATGGAAACGGCGTGCTCCTTGCGGCGGATGGTCAACTCACCTCGTTGTAATCGTCTCCGTCGGCGACTCTCTCCTTGATGGACGTTGAGTCTTTTGGCGTTTCCTCTATGGTTGTAGACTCTCTCTCAGGTTTCCTTTCCTGAAACAGAAACAATCTCTCACCGATCCCACCTGAGAACACCTGAGAACACGTCACCGATTGGCTGGACTTACCCTCCTGCCTCTGGAGGCGGAGCAGCTTTTCTCCCGGGACGACGTGGACGAGTCTGACGAGCGAGACGACGACGAGCCGGAGTCTGACTCCGACGACGAGGAATCGCTCGATGACGACCGATGTCTCGTCTCGTCTTTCTCGGTGCCTCTTCCTGACCTGGGGGCGGTTTCTGCTGCGCTTACAGAATCCTGGACGTCACCCACTTCTTGATCTTTGTGGGCGGGGCCAACCTGGTCTGTATTCTGTGAACGTTTCTCCTCTTTGCCCTCCAGACTTGCGTCCTTGTCCTTTTGAGGACTGTGGAGCCCAATGACGACTTGGGGTTCGGATGGGGGCTCCTGCCTCCCCCCAACATCGGTGGGGGGGGACGCGGCTTGGACCCGAGGCTTAACCTGAGGCTCCCTGAAGAAGCGGAACTTCTTGAACGCAGACTGGGGGGACAGCAGCGTTCCTGATGTGGACGTGACAGACTCTCCCAGAGGTTGGGCATCATCCTGCTCGGTCGAGGGCTTCCTACCCACTCCGGGGGGGACAGGGGCAGTGGGCAGGGGGGTGACACCCGTCTCTCGCCCCCGTTTGGACAAGGGGAGGTGACTCTCCCTGTCCTTCTCAGCCATCCGAGCTCGGTCCAGTTCTTCCTTCTCTTTCTGCTCGGCCTCCTCCTGTTCTGCCCTTTGGCGTCTCTCCTGCTCTAGAGCTCTCTCTTTCTTCTCCTGCTCTAGAGCTCTCTCTTTCTTCTCCTGCTCTAGAGCTCTCTCTTTCTTCTCCTGCTCTAGAGCTCTTTCCTTCTTCTCCTGCTCTAGAGCTCTCTCTTTCTTCTCCTGCTCTAGAGCTCTCTCCTTCTTCTCCTGCTCTAGAGCTCTTTCTCTCTCCACCCTCTCCTTTTCCTGCCTCTCTCGTTCCAAAGCCTTCTCCTTCTCTATCCTTTCTTGGTCCAGTTTCTCTCTCTCTAGTCTCTCTTTCTCCTTCCTCTCGAGCTCCAGTCTCTCTTGTTCCAGAGCTCTCTCCTTCTCCAACCTCTCCAGCTCTAGAGCCTTTTCTCTCTCTAGTCTCTCCTGCTCCAGAGCCTTTTCTCTCTCTAGTCTCTCCTGCTCCAGAGCCTTTTCTCTCTCTAGTCTCTCCTGCTCTAGAGCCTTTTCTCTCTCTAGTCTCTCCTGCTCTAGAGCCTTTTCTCTCTCTAGTCTCTCCTGCTCTAGAGCCTTTTCTCTCTCTAGTCTCTCCTGCTCTAGAGCCTTTTCTCTCTCTAGTCTCTCCTGCTCTAGAGCCTTTTCTCTCTCTAGTCTTTCTTGCTCTAGAGCTCTCTCCTGTTCTAGTCTCTCCATCTCCAGTCGTTCTCGCTCTAAGGCCTTCTCCCTCTCCAGTCGCTCCATCTCCAAAGCCTTCTCCCTCTCCATCCTTTCCTTCTCCTTCCTCTCCTCCTCTAGAACTCGTTCCCTCTCTAGTCTCTCTTGCTCACGAACCCGTTCCCTCTCCAGCTCCATCGCTCGTTCCATTTCTTCTCTTTCCCGTTTCATCCTCTCTTCTCTCTCTCTTTGGAGACGTTCTTGTTCTAGAGCCTTCTGCCTCTCCAACTCTTTCTGCCTCTCCATTTCCTGTCTCTCCATTTCCTTCAACCTCTCCAACTCCATCACTCTTTCCATCTCTTCTTTCTCTCTTTGGAGACGTTCTTGTTCTAGAGCCTTCTGCCTCTCCAGTTCTTGCCTCTCCAACTCCTTCTGTCTCTCCATCTCCTGCCTCTCCAGCTCCATCGCTCGTTCCATTTCTTCTCTTTCCCGTTTCATCCTCTCTTCTCTCTCTCTTTGGAGACGCTCTTGCTCTAGAGCCTTCTGCCTCTCCAACTCTTTCTGCCTCTCCATCTCTTGTCTCTCCATCTCTAGAGCTCTCTCTCTCGCTAAGGCTAGCTCTAGCTTCTCCCTCTCTTGAGCTAACGCTAACTCCCTCTCCTGCCTCTCTCGTTCCAGAGCGACTTCTCTCTCCCGCTCTAGAACCTTCTCTCGTTCTTCGGCCTGCTGTCGCTCCAGTCTCTCTCTCTCCAGAGCTTTCTGTCGCTCCGTTTCGTTTTCCCCGTTTCTGTCTCTCTCCTCCGACGCCGTCACCTTGAGCACGCTCACGGGGAGCTGGACGTGAGGCGGCGCCGCCGCCCCCTGGTTGGTGCCGGGGAACATGGGAAACGGGAGGTGACCCGAGCTGTTGGCCGTGTGAGTGATCGCGGACACCGACCCCTCAAGGGGGCCTCTGCCCAGATAGGCGGCGGAGGGGGCGGCGTCGCTGTCGCCGGCGTGCCAGCCCGCCCCTGAGAACGCCCCCTCGGACGCCATCTTGCGGGCGAGCAGGGTGAGGGGGCCGGGCTTGCCGCTGCGCTGCGGCTCTGGGCTGCTGCTGCGGCTGCTGGAGGAGCCGGAGCTTGAGCTGCTGGGGGAGCGCCGGGCGGGGGCCGCGTCTGGGCTGGGGGGGCTCTGTTTAGGGGTGTCGGGCAAAGGGAAGGACAGCTCCGGAGGCGGGGATGGGGGCGGCGTGGGCTGACGGAGCTGAGGGGACAGGAGGGAAGGCATGTGCTGCTGCTGCTGCTGCTGCTGCTGCTGCTGGGGGGGGCACGCCGCCCCTGACCTCTCCCGGGTTACGGGGACGCGGGACGGCTCCCGGAGGCTCCTCCTCCCCGCGCCGCCATCCCAGTCGTCGTCGTCGCCGTCCTCCTCGGCGTCGTCGCTGTCTTCGTCGTCGCTGTCGGTGGCAACCTCGTTGGACGCCGACCCCCCCTCGGGACCGCGCATCGCCAGCGAGCCCGAGGGAGGGGCGTTGGACACGTCGGCCTCCTGGTGTCGGTTCGCTTCCTCCTCATTGGCCGCGGCGAAGAATCCCTCACTGGAGGGGCCGGGGGGCTTGTGGTGCTCGGCCAGCGCTGGGGGGGCGTCCTGCTGACGAACACCAGAGGGAGACGTTCAAACATCACAACCTGGGTTTCAATGCAGCGAGTTAAACAGGAAGTGGATGTCTGACCTGGTCCTGGGGGGGGCAGGCTGTGCTGTTGTTCACCTCTGAGTGGTCCTCTTGCTCTGTTCACAACAACATCACATTATTTACTCTGCTGTGATTGGTTTAAAACCGGTATGAGGGGCGGGAACGCGTCCTACCGTTGGTCTCGTAGGCTTCCCGAGCCTCTCGCTCCAGACGCTGCCTCAGCAGCTCCTGCTGTTTGGCCAGATACTGTTTGATGAAGCTGTTCTGGCTCATCTCCTCCCCCATCTGTGAGAAGAACGTCAGCCTTTAATGTCACCAGTGACGGACGTACGTTTGGTTCTTCCCAATTTAAGGAACTCTGGGACACGAACCTTTGAGTTGGGCTGCAGTCCAACGTTACTGGTGGAGTTCTTCTGCAGATTCTCCAGCATCAGAGCCTGTTATTGAGACGAGACATTCACTGCATGTTAGTGACATGAAGTCCTCCACTTAGTCCTGGTAAGAGCCTCAAACGTCAGGTAGGGGCGTCAAACGCCAGGTAGGGGCGTCAAACGCCAGTAGGAGCTTCAAACGTCAGGAAGGAGCGTCAAACGCCAGTAGGAGCTTCAAACGTCAGGAAAGGGTCTCAAACATCAGGTAGGAGCGTCAAACGCCAGGTAGGAGCGTCAAACGTCAGGTAGGAGCGTCAAACGCCAGTAGGAGCTTCAAACGTCAGGAAAGGGTCTCAAACATCAGGTAGGAGCGTCAAACGCCAGGTAGGAGCGTCAAACGTCAGGTAGGAGCGTCAAACGCCAGTAGGAGCTTCAAACGTCAGGAAAGGGTCTCAAACATCAGGTAGGAGCGTCAAACGTCAGGTAGGAGCGTCAAACGTCAGGTAGGAGCGTCAAACGCCAGTAGGAGCTTCAAACGTCAGGAAAGGGCCTCAAACATCAGGTAAGAGCCTCTAACGCCAGGTAAGTGCCTCAAACGTCAGGTAGGAGCGTCAAATGTCAGGTAGGAGCTTCAAACGTCAGGAAAGGGCCTCAAACATCAGGCAAGAGCCTCAAACGTCAGGTAGGAGCCTTAAACGTCAGGTAAGAGCCTTAAACGTCAGGTAAGAGCCTTAAACGTCAGGTAAGAGCCTCAAACACCAGGCAAGAGCCTCAAACGTCAAGTAGGAGCCTTAAACGTCAGGTAAGAGCCTTAAACGTCAGGTAAGAGCCTTAAACGTCAGGTAAGAGCCTCAAACACCAGGCAAGAGCCTCAAACGTCAGGTAGGAGCCTTGAACGTCAGGAGGGAGCCTCAAGCTCTCACTCTTGACGCTTGTGGAGATGCGCGCCTCGGTCACATGACTACCTTCTTAAAGGGGCTGCTCTGGCCGCTAACACAGAATACATTACCGCTAAACTGAAACTCCCAAGCTAGCAGAACCAACAAGAAACAAACGTTGGTGTGATGTTACGAGGATGCTGCTAATAAAGTTGATACAAACTGGATTCACCTTTATTATTAGATTAAAAATAAAACAGTTTTCCTGCTGTTCTCATATTATTTTGTTGGATTCATCCGTCACACCTTAAAGGTCTGTTAAATACCGTCTGACGTTAAACCGTCCGTAGTGGAACAAAGTTTGGGGACCGCTGAGTTACACAACAAATACATCATTGTATACTCACTGACTCTCACCCTACTTTGAACATAAAAAACCCATTCAATTCATATACAAAAACCCAATACAAACAAAAAAAAAAAGAACCTTGTCACGTTTTATTTTCATGCTAGCTGTGGCGCCACACGACTGACCTTGTGTGTGTTAAACATCTCATCAGACACATAATGACGTAAAATCAGGAACATTTTGATTTCCATCCTGACAAACCTGGATGAGGTGTGTGTCGTTGTGTGTGTGAGCAGTTGGTCTCTGCCATAGTAAAGACATCTCATCCCATCACAGACTGGTGACAAACATGCCCCCCTCTTCTGAAAGCAATTGAACAGAAACGGCTACCACTGGAACACATCCAAGCGACTCTGAAGATGCTAGCAGTGCCGGAATGGGGGGGGGGGGTCTACGACAAGGACAGGTACTTTAGTGGCTGCAGATGGATTAGCTAGTGCGCCACAACCTCAACCCCCCCAAAATAATCTGCAGACTTACTCAGAAAATGTGACTTGCATAACGGCAATCTGGCGCCCCAAGAAAACCAATAGGGATTTCAAATCCTGAGGGATCTGAGGAAGGAAGTCCTGGTTTTGGATTTCTCTCGTACATCAGGCGCCGCCATTGAACCGACATCCACACGCACGGCGAACGCGTCTTCAGTGTTGGTTCTGTAGAAAACATCAACTGGAACCAAAAGCCCTGACTAGAACACATCTCACTCCACTAGTTGCCCTTCCTTGGGGCAACAGTCTTTTTGGGAGACGATGCCTTGCTCAAGGGCACCGTCCCCCAACAAGCCGCTCTACCATCACCTACAGCCTGGACATATCCGCGCGTGAAAATAGAAATCAAAAAGTGGAAAAAAAATGTTTTCTGTACAGGGATCAATAAAGTTTGTTTCTACTTCTTTCCCAGCGTGGAAATCCGTTCAGTAGTTTAAGAGCACATATGGAAAACGCCACCAGAAAAGGGGATCGAATCCAGAGTTCTGTGTTTTAGAGGAACAACAAGAGCTGATCGGCCCTGAAAAAGTCGGGCGAGTCACGATCTATATGGAGAACAGATCGTATGTAGAATAATGTTTACACACAAGTTCTGCCAGACTCAACTAAATAATCTAGTTTAAGGTCAGCTAGTCTTTCCAGACCGCTGTGGATGAGTAAACACGTTTACATTAAATTATTCTGTGTGATCTCAACCACTAACTACCTTAAACGATCCCTTAATTTTAGTGCCATTAGAACATGATTTATTCTAGCTATGCAAACTTAAATTCATCAGGATTTATAAAAGATGTCAAAGCAAAACAGAGACAAACGTGTCCACACGTCACGTGACCAGATAATAGTGATCTAACACAATATTTACACAGTGGTTCTCATCATGGGGGTGCAGTGTAAACACAACACATCGCTTTCACGTGTTTTAGCCTTCAAACGGCAATTAAACGGTACATCTGTCTAAAAGAGGGGGGGGGGGACGGAGCGTCTTTCAATGCGGGCGGGCTGAAGCGGAGTGTGTGTCGGTGTAAACACACCGGCTCACACGGAACATTGTGTCTCCTCACACGCCTGAACAGCTAAGCTACCCCGAATTTGGCGGAACACAACCAGACCGCCATTAAAATGCGGGATAAAATTGACACTTAATTCAGATTAAATCCTTTGATGAGACCCTAAACGATCCGGTTCCGGGTTAATCTGCTCGGTAAACCCGCGTTTGGTCGAGTCCCGGTCGGGTTAACCCACAGCAAACAAGCCAGGCCAGCGGAGCTCCGCGTTAGCCGAGCAGCTAACGGGCTAACAGGACAACATCCGCCGACACACACTCTCAGGTCAGCCGTCAAGTTTACGGAACTCCGCTTCCCGCTGCGCAGGAAGAATTTCCGGTCCGCCGAACGCGATTCGGTGACCGAACATCGCTAACGGGAGCGGATCCAGCTAGCCGATCACGCCGGTAACTCTGCTACGCCGCTCGGCAGTAACGATACTCAGGGGTCGGCCCTCGGGAGAGCATCAGCCCGTCGCTCCAGCGGTAGTTCGCAGCGACAAACCGTCCGGCGTTCGGCGACGGAACTCACCCCTCTGAGTCGCTTGATGAGTGCATTCTTCTGTCCGCTTTTCGGTAGGCCCCTCTCCTCCAGAGCAACTTTTAAATCGGCCACTCGGAGGGACTGGAGCGGTCTCCCGTCCAAGGTAACGTTTTCGAGATCCGCCATTTTCCGTTCCTCTAGCCCGTTCCGAGCGAGAGCCACGAGCCACGCCTTCCTCCACGTGACGTCACCGGAGACGGCTTCCGCCTGAACCCACATCAAAAAAACCGATTATTTTTTCACAAGTCAAAACACATAATATATAAAATTCACTGCGACTATTATTAAATCGTATTCTATGCACATATTACGTACCATGCTCAACTGATAACGTTAACACTTTGATGTACAAACCATAACTGCGTAAGATCTGCGCAAGCTTGACACATCAAAGCTAATTAGCTGCTAATTTATGCTAAAATTCGAATCTTCATAGGTGAAGGCTTGAAGCGCTCTTCCGGTTAGGTTGAGCGGTGGTGGATAATGATTGGTTAGGTTTAACTGAGGATTATTGGAATGAACCAATCGGAGCCGGCGGAAGGCGGGTCATAGCGTAGCCATCGCTAGACTGAGAAATCCACTTCCTGTATGTGTCGAAAGATTAGCTTCCTGTCAGCTCGCGTCGCTGCAGGTTAAATATGTAGATTCTGAAGTAGTTAATATCGTAAAAATGGCTTCTAACAGCCATTTCTAAACATTAAACGACGATAATTTGAATTCCTGACGCCAGATGTTGGTGTTTGATGTTCAAAACAAGCTAATCTACATGCTAATCTCACCGAAGGAGCCAATCAGCGGCTGCCATTGTTGACCAGCTCAGCCCGGGTCCAGCTGGCTGCTTCCGGCCGTCACTTGCAGACATGTCGTGGTTCCATCGAGTCCACCAGACAGATCAACAGCAGCAGCAGATCAGGGGTCTGACGGAGGGACCACCGGCCCCCTCCCGGACCACTCCCAGCCCGGAGGACTTCCCCTCCCCACCCCGGGGTGTCTCCAGCCCCCCGAGCCTGGAGAAGCTCTCCGCCGGTCAGCTCCGAGCCCCGGATCCCATCTCCTACGTCAGCCTCCAGGAGCAGCGCTGCGTCCTGAGCTGGTTCCAGGGCTGGTCCCCCTCCCAGAGGGAGCGCTTCCTGCAGGACCTCCTGGGGAAAGCCGTGCCCGGGAAGGTGTGCACCCTCCTGGATTCCCTGAGCACCCTCCAGGTAAGGTGATGCCCAGGTCACCATGGCGACTGTCGTCCAGGGTGTTCCTCATCCTCCTCTTGTTGCAGGTGAAGGACAGACTCCCCAACATCTTCGAATGCCAGCTGCGCCTGTGGACCCAGTGGTTCGACTCGTGGGGGGAGGAGGAGAGGAACCACTTCCTGCACATGCTGGAGGAGCAGGACCCGCTTTTCGTCGCCCACTTCTTCAGGAGCGTCGCCGGAACGGCGGGGAGAGACTGAGGAACCCACGTTAGACCCCCGAGGTGGTTCCCGTCCGGGGTGAACCCCATCCAGTCACACATGAGTCCACTATTTTTATAAGGTGACTGTCAGGGGGTGGGTTTGGACTCTTTTTTTTTTTCTTCAACACCCTGAATGAGATCGAAACAGTTTTCCAAACAGAATAAACAAAATGCGTTGTTGTTGTTGTTGTTGTTTTATTGTCTGCGTCGCTCTAATGTCGAGTATAAATGAGATTTTCCAAGAGTCTGACTGAAGCTTTTGACCTTCCAGTCAATATGTAGGAGCTGTGGATCACACATTTCCCATAATGCAACTGGTTAAACATCTTTCAGATCCATTCTAAACAGAATGACTCCATTAAACAGAAAAATCAAAGAACCAGTAGGAGAGAAAAAAACGCAAATTAACTCCCGTCAACCTCCGTCACGATGGAGGGATGGAGAGGAGCCAGATCAGAAAGAGTTAATTTATGTGTCAAGATTGTTCAAGCAAGGATGTTTGGGAGATAAGTACAGGACGAAATAACCCAGGGCAGGTTTCCATGGAAACCATAAAAAATGTAAAACATTGACTTTTTGGTAAGCTAATGAGCTTCTGACTGTCCAGACAACAGTTGGTACCCGTGATGTTTAACTAGTCACTGCTGAACAGGAAGTCCTTTGATTTGTTGTCCCAGTTCTAACAGAGGAAACAAAACCACAACTGAAAACATTTTTATGACAAAAGAATGAGCTGTGGGATGTTGGTTTGAACACACAGGTGATTTATGCATCCTTACTGAATATTCATGAGGTCTGTTCTTTTATACTTGGTGGGAATGAGTGTGTTGACAGCAGACGTGTCACAGACTGGTCTTGTTGGTGAAACAGTTTCTGATCAGTGTCACCAGCAGAGATAAAACCGTACGGTGTCCAGAAAGTAAATGAGGTGAAAACTCTATAAACAGACATTTTAACACACAAGTTGAAATCCTGTCCTTCCACTTCCTTCTGCTGCTGTGATAAAGAGATTTAATGTTATCCACCTTCAAGGCTTCTCACACTTTCCCTGACCTATCAGTTTGTACACTGTGTACATATCTTTTATTTTTAATATATTTTTTCATAGATATTTTAGATATAATCGTTTAGGAATTTTATAGGATTAATTTTGAAAAAAAATTAGGAAAATGTTTTATGAAATCGACGGAGATTCTTTTTTTTTGTTGTTGTTGTTGCCATTGCGCCACCTTGTGGAATAATTCACTCTCGTCTTTTAGATTGAGGGTGAAGTTTAATGATCCTGTAAAAATTGAAATTGGTGTAAAGTTTTTCTTTATGTCTGCAGAATGATGGTAATTCTGCAGCGTTTGATTCATTTACACTCATGGAAGATTTTTATCAGAGGGGCCACAAAAAAAAAGAAACATGATGAAAATAAACTAAAGACATTTCTTCCCTAATTTATTTCAGCTTTTACTTCCTATATATAATTGTGCAAATTAATTTAATGAAAATTAAATATGTATTGCATTGAATATATTAACAAAATGGTTTTTGCTGAATATTTACCATCAGACTTTTTGCATGTACAGTATTACCCAACAAATGAGGTATTTTATAAATCTATGTTCCACCCATGACGGTGATTCTTGGTTAATCGGATTCAGATAAATTGATGCAAAAACATTTAGAAAGGAAATCAGATTTCATCAGGCCCCCACGGAGCTTCCATTGCTGTCTAGTTGCACGACAGTCACTCCAGATCCTTTCTGAAAGTCTAATAAACAAAACCAAACTTAGAGTTTGCACAAATAAATGTGGATCTGCATTTTCGAAGCAACTTCACCACAACTCTTAGCTGTTCTACAAGCGTCTCGTAGAAATAAAGTTTGAATTTGTGTTGCATTCAAGTGAATTGTTGCATTCAGGCCAGTTTTTCCCTCTGCAGCTCTGTTCAGACACTAGAATTCAAAGACATTTAGTGAAGCTAATCCCACAGATCTCCTCTGCTCCACTGGAGGTGGGTTTCAGAAACACATCTAGAACTCCTCAATCCAACACTGAAATTGTGTCAAAGGTTTTCCGACTCTGTAAATGTATGACTGTTCTGTAACTGGTTTGACAACCTGTAAACATTATCCCAGTATAGTCTGACTGTTCCAGTCCAACCACCGGATTAGAGCTGAGGCTGTCGGCCTGGAGCTGCAGCGTCAACAGTCTGGTCTCATTCCAAACAGGAGGTCACGTCACATAGAGAGCTCCACCTGCCAGTCTGCTGACTCAGCAGTATCCATCCACCAGGTGTTCCTCACACCTGACTGAGCATATAAGTGACGTCATTAGTTGTTTTAAACTCGTCGTAAAAATAGAAGAACTACAACAAGTGGCTTCTTTCGTTGTTTTATCCATTCATCAACGTCCTCTCAACAGCAAATAAGTAAATTTTAACCCAGAAATTAACCGTTTCCTGATACAATGACTTCAATCGCACCTTGGGGACAAATAAAGTTTTATTTTTAATTGAATTAATCGAATACAATCACCGAACGGAAATGACGTCACGTATTCTTGAAACATTAACTGCTGAGATAGTTCCCTGTGAGAATTATTTATGAGTAAACAGTAACAATAACCTGTTAAAAGAAAAATATTACCGAACAAAAACACGATATGAATCCTTATAATGATATAAAACAAGTAAGACGTGACGCTAAAATGATTTAATAACTCGTTAAATTTGTCAAAGAGCTGCTGGACAAAACAGGAAGTTCGCTGGAGTGAATCCTCCCGGTTTTTGTTCGATCTGTTCCGTTTGGCTTTTCAAGCGACATTAGAGAATCTCGTATTTTCTCGCGGTATCACAGTGAATCTCGTATTTTCTCGCGGTATTAGAGTGAATCTCGTCTTTTCTCGCGATATTACAGTGGAGCTCCGTCATGTAGCCTCGGGCGGGACGCGGTTGGAGATTCTAACTGTTTACAGCCTCGGCTCCGTCAGATGTGACTGCTGACTTCCGGGCGTTGTTGTTCCAGGTTGTTATCGGGACTTGACAAACCAGCTGGAACGCTCGCTGCAGAGGAAGGTATCGTTGTCTTTACGATTGTTCAACAAATTTAAAGTTAGTTTCATAGTCATATTGTGGGAAATAACGGTAGAGTTTCGACCTTAATAAAAAAAAATAGTTCCTTTATTTCGTTTTTTTACGAAGGTTTGTGTTGAACTAATATTAACATAAATGCACCAAAACATCTTAGTTTTCTGTAAAAACTTGCACGTCAGGTGTAAAATGAGTTCAAAGGTTCCGTTGCATAAGAACCTGAATGATTACTTGTGTAAAACCGGTTTCCTGTAGTTTTGCTATGCAGGTGTTTCGATGATCTAGTGTAGATAATCTCATTCTACGTTGTAGAATAAAACTACACTTCAATTCGTGTAGATTCTACACGAATAGACTTTTGCCTTCGTTTCTGATATCAATCACAATATTATCATTAAATCAATTTCACATTTATAGCATTGCATAACACAGGATTGGCTCAATGCAGTTTTGCAACGCAAATAATCAACTCCAAAGGTGAACATTGGTGATATGGCTTTTTAACTTACACAACCGAGTTGACCTTTAAATTATTTTATTCTTAAACACAGTGAGTTTTTTGCTTGACTGACCTCTTTTACTGAGCGTCTCCCACCAGTGGACATGTCTCTGTCTGGTTGGGTGTGTTTGGTCACCGGTGCCTCCAGAGGCATCGGCAAAGGAATCGCCCTCCAGCTGTCCAAAGCTGGAGCCACCGTCTACATCACAGGACGCCAGGAGGCCACCTTGAACCAGACCGCCACAGAGGTTGGGTTCCTGAGCGACGTGCTTTTATTTTGTAAGCTGTGCAAAGCGTTTCCTGCTCATGTGTTGGTTGTCACCACAGATGAAGGAGAGGGGTGGAACGTGCATCCCGGTCATCTGCGATTCTACCAAAGATCAAGACATCGAGGACCTGATGGAGCGGATCAAACTCGACCAGAAGGGTCGGCTGGACGTCTTGGTGAACAACGCGTATGCTGGCGTCCAGGTGCCGCCCGTCATGGAACACGCGACTCTGCTTCTCGCGGTCTGACGAAGACTGACTTCTGGATCGTTTGTCATTCCAGCCTATCTTTGATTCTTTGGGGAAAAAGTTCTGGGAAATCGATCCGTCCATCTGGGATTTGACGAACAACACGGGCCTCAGGTCGGTGGTTGTGCCGAGTCTTGTCTTGATTTTGATTAAGTTGTGGTTCTTCAACTTTTTTCGACTGAAAACACAACCTTCCCTTTCTGTTCCACAGGGGGCACTATTTCTTCTCGGTCTACGCCTCCCGCCTGATGGTGGCTCAGGGTCGGGGTTTGATCATCAACATCTCCTCCATCGGCGGGCTTCGCTACCTCTTCAACGTGCCGTACGGCGTTGGGAAAGCAGCGGTAAGCTCAGCCTCTTGCGATCGATCTTTAACTCGAGGCGCTCGTTGTGCTGAAACAGGTTTTGGGGTTCCAGTGTGACAGGATGGCGGCGGACATGGCGCTGGAGCTGAGGAGCAGGGGCGTGGCTTGCGTCAGCCTCTGGCCTGCAGCCGTCCAGACGGAGATGATTAACAAACTGGTGCTGGGCGAGAACGTCCCAGACTTCATCGATCCCGCGGTAGACTCTCCTCACAGCAGAGCCACGCCCACGGTCGCTCCGGCGCCCCGTCTCAACCTCTGGTCTCGTTTTTCTTCAGACTAAAGAACTTTTCGGCAAAGGGGAGAGCTTGGAATTTGCTGGGAAGTGCGTCGTTGGCCTGGCATCAGGTAGGACCACCCCATCTGGAGGTCTTGAGAATCATCGAAGATCGTCAACTTTCCTCTGTCTTTCTGCAGATAAAAACCTGATGTCGCTGACTGGGAGGACGATAATGACCTGTGACCTGGCCAGGCGCTACGGGATTAAAGAGGACGACGGTAAGTTTAGATTTAAATCCGCTGGACAGAATCACCATCGTTCCTAACGGATCTGTTCGTTCCAGGTCGGAGTATCGCCGATTACAGCTCGGTGAAGTTCCTTCTGAGTCAGGTCCCGTCTCTGGCCTGGTTGGCGCCGTACGTCCCGTCGTTTATTCGCGTGCCTCACTTTGTGCTCACGCTGGCAAACAGTCATTTTTAAGGTCACCAAATTCCAGATAAACCCGTTTGTGTCCCGTCGGTGATATTTGATCACATCCTCGTGGCTCACGTAAAACATCTTACCCTGGTAATGATCCGTTTGAACCTTTCTTCTACATCTATTCCATATTTGAAGTTTGTTTTGTGACATTTGGGGTAAAACAGCTAAATGTACAAGGTGGAGTTAATCATGACCTGTGTGTTTGCTAGTCTTTTAACGCTAAATGGAACCATAACTACATGAATATGACATATCAGAAACATCTATAAGAACAACCTTTTTATATGGAGTATTTTTGTACTTTTTAATATTTCTATGACGTCTACATGCAAAACTGGTACTATTTGATCTGGAAGCCAAGCAACAACTGCTTAAATAAAGAAATACTAACCTGCTGCTGTTTCCTGTTTGACTATTATTTAGCTTCAGCAAATCAAATGTAATCACAATCTCATGCAAATAAAGAACTGGCTTCCTTTCAAGTACAGAAATCAGCTGATTTTAAAATAGAATACCGCTGGAGGACATGGTGAACACTGTTGACTCTATTTCCATCATTTGAAAACAGGCACCTCACGATCCCTAACGAAGAACTTGGGTTGATCGGTTTGTTTAAACTTCTCTGGGTTTATTTTCCATTTGCAAATTAGATGCAGTTAATTAAGAACCAAACCGGATGCTTTGTTCAATTTTTGGTATTTCGTGCAAAAATAACCGAATTTCCTGGATCCTGTAGCAGAAGAACCCCATCTACGATCAGTTCCTCCATATATGAACCCAACTCTGGCACGCTAGTGGATTAGTGGGATTGGTGCAGTACCACTTCAGGCCTGTGGGGGCAGTGTCGCCAAAAATTCAAGAAAGACTCATTTAGAATGTGCACAAATGTTAAGGGTGTTTGTCCACATGTCAGAGTCGTAATGGTTTTAAAGACATGTCCCGTTAGGTCCACAACTTTTCCCAGTGTTTGTTGTTGGACGTGTGACTCTTCACTGCCCCCCTGTGGATACAACACGAAGTGTGGGCATCTGAATATATCCCTTAAATTATTATTTTTTTAAAATTATTTTCAGAAGGAGGAGTTAAAGAAACAACATAGGATCCAGTCCTGGATCCTCACAGGAACCGAACGCGGCCCTCCTCTCGAGCGCGTCCAACGGAAATCTGTTTCCGTTATTAATAGCCCGACCGGGGGTGACGGAGGGTTGTTGACGTGAATCGTTCTAACCTACTGCCACGGATTTGCGGTACTGGCGCCTCCTCCGTCCAATCCCCGGCCAGCTCTGGCAGACTTGGCACACCCACCCCGCCATCACCGTGTCGGTTGGGCCTTCTGGGCTTCCTGGTCGTCGGCTCCGCCTCGCCTCGATCCGACCGGACAGGGAAAACACTTCTCAGTTAAAGAACAAAAGCGGCGACGGATGGACGGCGGCTGACGGAGAGACGGCGGCTCGGATCCGGACGTGATTGAGGCGTTTGGTGCTCTCCCCGGGGCGGGATTCGATCGGCGGTCCAACTCCTGCGAGGCGCGACAAACTTGGTCATCTTTGTCTCCGATTCCGTCGAGGTGCGGGATAAATAAGCGCGGGGTCAAACGGACGGTCGGACGGCATTGTTTCCCTGGGCTTCCTCTCAAACTTCGGCCATAAAACGCGGAGCGGAAGCGTGGGGGGAACTCCGTGGATCTTGTTCGGTGTCCTCCCGGGGATAACGGGCTGTTTGGGCGGTTTTTTTGTTGGGTAAGTTTATTTTTATGTTTCGTTCGAGCGTGTCTGGTGTCGGAGTGCGCCTGTGCAGTGGGACGCGTTTTAGTTAATACGCCATAAAGGAGGGGGAAACACGGGACTACCGGAGCCACGGGCGCACACAATAACTTTTCGAGCGGTTTGGGACTCGAAAACAAAGATGCTGAACCCTGACGGGGGATTAAAACACAGCGCACCGGGGACACGACCGCGGTGATCTCACACCAGTGGGTTTTATTGCGTCACGAATGACTAATCCGGTGATTTCATAATTGTTTGCTAATGTTTTGGCTCATTTCTTGCGACCTGAATTGGGGTAATCTCTTCTAGATTTATATTCTGTTGTCTAAACTTGTCAAAACACTCTAAATCATGACTTGTGTTCTACTTTCCAATTAGAAATTGATAGAAATTGATTGTTGGTGTTCGATGATGATTGAGTCAACACTGCGAGATGAAGATCTGAACTAAACATCATAGTCTTTTACCTTCTAGACTATCAAACTGACCCAAACATGGTGTTCGTGTCTCGATGTAACACCTGTTGCTCAATGATTAAATTGGATCTGTACCGATTGCGATAAGGAACATTTGGCACCTTTTGAATGGTCAGATTTGACCAGCGAAACCCGTTCCGTCCCTCCCCAGTTTCCTCAACTGGTGTCGGCCATTGTGAAGAGGCTACTCTTAACTTTCGGGTCTGAGAACTTGGGAGTGGAACAAAGCCTGACCTGAAAGGGGTGAGAAATAAAAAAAAACCCACACACCCACCCTTTGCGACCAGTCCCCCCCCCACACACACTCACACAAAACAAAAGTCAGTCACCACACTTTGGGGGAGGGGATCCCAGTCTGGATGGAGTATGGCACTAGTTTCATCGGGAGTTCAGAATCGGGAGTGCAAAGTAGGGGGGAAGGGAAACAGCTGTCGGATAATTAACTCAGAATGAATAAGAACAGCAAGTTCCTCAAACGTCAGAGTGTGTACTCCTCAGGAGAAACTCCTTCTCCTCGCACTGATCTTATCAGTCAGCGGAGAATGGTCGACCCCGGGAAGACGTCAACAACCAAATCACTGTTTTTGTTTCCATTCTAGGTGAAAGAGCTCATTGTCGATGTCCCAGATGGCCACCTACGGCGAGCACAACGGCAGGAATGGACTTCTTCAGGCAACCCAGGAGTCGTTTGAGCCAAAGGCAGCCAAGGTGGAAACCGAAAGAACGCCTGAAGTCAAATGTGCCGCCAAGGATTTGTGCCACTCTGCCAGCTCATCGGAAAGCAATGCAAGCGGCGTGGCAAGTTTTACCACAAACCACAACTCGGTTGTGTGTCTGCCTCTGGTGTCGGAGGGACTGAAGCTGGTGTGGACGCAGTCGGATCAAACCCGGGAACTCGACACGATTCCCGAGCTCGTCCAGGCCTTTAACTTATTTCCATACCCGTCGTCCCGTGAGGTCAGCGCCCTGGCTCGGGTGTGTGCCTTACCGCTGGACAAAGTCAAGGTGTGGTTTATGGTGCAGAGGATTAAATACGGTATCAGCTGGTCTTCGGAGGAAATTGAGGAGACGCAGCGGAAGTTGGCAGCACCCGAGCTTTGTGTTGACTCTACCGAACCCAACAAGGAAGCCAAAATTGCCAGCAAGGGCAGAGGCTACGAGGAGTTAGTTATCGTCGATCAGGATGACGATGAAGCCGAAGAACCTATCTCCAGTTTCACCCCGCAGACGAAACCAGTGTGCGAATCGCCCGATTCCTATAAACCGTCCAAACCCTCTGCCCCATGTTTCAGCTCCTCCCTCCCCCCTCCTCAGGATTCGTACTTCTACCGTTCACCAGCGAGTGCAGCCACCGACGTCCCCCATGACCTTTCAGACACGTCTTCACAGCGGCATCGTCACAGCCGCTACAAGAAGTCTAAAGTTCAGCTCGCTGCTCTCAGAAAGAGCTTCCTGAGGGAGAACTGGCCGGCGGAGGCCGAGCTAAGACGTTTGCAAGAAGAGACTGGGCTGACCCGGAACGACATTCGTAAATGGTTTAGTGACAGCAGATACCAGCTTAGGGTTGGCAGGGGAAGCCTGGCAGCTGCTCATGGATACACTCAACACACGGCAGTGGGAGGTAAACCTGATCTACAAACTCAGCCTCTCCCACTTACTGTTCAAAAGAACCGGCAAGCAAACGGCGTGAAAGTTCCTGAAGTAGCCCGTAGCAACGGGATCAGAAATTCCCATTTCTTTCAGACCTTTTTGACTAACAGCCTGGAAGCGTTTGGGGAAAGGGTTCTCGATGGAGAAGCGTATGAAGTGATGGAGGAGCTTTCTGGTGATGGGGACAGCTTAAAAGATGAGGAACAGATTGAAGATCAACCGTTGCAACTCACAAAGAACTGCAAGGTCGAGCCGGATGTTCCACAGGAAGCTTCAAGCACATCAACTTCCTATCCCACCTCTTCCCCGTCTGTAAGCCCGCCCCCCACCGTCTTGTCCAGTAAAACCATTTCCAAAACCGTCACAAATGCAAAGAAATCCGCCCACTCAACCAGAACCACTCTGCCTCAAACCGGGGCTTCTTCGTCCACATCCACATCTCCATCCCTGACTCCCGCTGGGCGACCCAGGAAGACAAAGCAGCAACTGGATGTCTTGAAGCAGCATTTCTTGCGCTGCCAGTGGCCCAAGAGTGAAGACTACACGGAACTGGTGAAGCTGACTGGTTTACCCCGTGCTGACGTAATCCAGTGGTTCGGAGACACGCGGTATGCCGTCAAGAACGGCCAGCTGCGCTGGGTGAAGGGGGTCCGCGACCAGTTCTTGGCCCTTGCCGCCGAGCAGAGCAGCGGCGGTTTGACCAACGGAACGTCTTCTCGGGCCAGCGGTCGCAAACGGAAGTCTCAAGCAAGCGCAGTGACTTCGGACTCCCCCGACGTCCAGCCGCTGATATCGTATTACCTTTCCACAGGCTTACTGCAAGAAAAAGACCTTGACTCTCTATGCAAGAAATCCAAGATGAGCTATCAGCAGGTGCGGGAGTGGTTCGCTGCTCAGGATGTGGGAGAGACCGATCAAGAACCGGTTGTTGCAGATTAGGACACTGGAACGGCTCTTAGGAACACTTGTAGAACGTTGGTGGAGGATGTTCTTCACATCCTTCCCACCAACAAGGAGAGTTACTTTGGTTTAAATTGCTTTAATTGAGGTAGGTTTGTAACATCCAGTCTTCCCAGTACAGGCCCAAAGTGAGGTTTGTCATTTTAATGTGTATATATATATCTATATATAGATATATATATGGATATATATATATATATGCTGCATTTCCATGCTTATCCTAATATATTTGGACTTGAATTATAGTTGTGATGCCTGTGTTGCTGTAAATTGGACAGTAACTTGTACACTGGTTTGATATATTTTTTGAGCGTATTATTTTTGTTTAGATCACTACTACAGAATCTTTAGGATGCTATTTTAGCATTATAATTTAAACTGGTTGGACATTTGGTACATGACTATAGCAGACAAGAAACTGCTCTGGTAAGACAAAAAAAATGTCTATTTTGATGACTTTGTTGACTGATAACTGTGTAATCATTCCTTCACAGCCAATAATTCCATTTCACGAGAAGCACAACGGACATGACTTTTAAAGCGAAATCCTGCATTTGATTTTAGTGATCATATCCAAGTCTTTCACAAATCATGAAACCAATAACCATGTGGTTTATTTAACTCTAGCTCGGACAGGCTAGAGCAGACCTGCAAGGTGGATAAAAGGCAAACGAGACTATGCGATCGTCTCGTTTGCCTCTTATCCGCCTCGCGGGTCACGGGTCTGCTGAAGCCAACTGGGATCTCCAACATTAGTTTAAATTTTAACTCATTCAGTCAGTATTCTTCCATCTTTCGTCTTAATAGGTGTAGGGTGTGACTCGATGGTTTATGATATAGTGGAACTAGATAACTTATGGGGGGGTCCGTCTACTGCACGAGCAGGGAAAGGTTAAAATCCAACAGGAAGGGGATACTAGGAATCGTAGCTCAGACGCCTTTGAACTCCGTTCGCTTTAGTACTTCTTAGCTAACCTATGAGGGTGATATGGCGTCACGGATGATTAGATGATTTAGAAATGTCTGGACGAACTCGTCACAGGAAGTAGCCTCGCTGTCCTGTCGTTCTGTCAGCGAGGGGGGTGGGCAGGGGGAGGGGGGGGGTCGATGCGAGTGTCATGCTGTAGGGAATGTTCAGAACACTTGTCTTCCTTTGCGGATGTTTTCAGTGTATTTTTTTCTTGTTCCCATTTGCACAACCGTGTCACTGGAAACCAGTAAAAAGATTTGCCTTTATAATCACTTGTGCAAGCGTTTCCTTGTGTCATGTGACTGTATTTTTCCGTCAGCAGTTATGAAATCAATCTGGAGTTAAGGTAAAAAGGCTGTTAAAAAAGAAAAGATGAGTCAGAAATGACGGCTAAACTATGAACAGGTTCATTTTCAAACATTAAACAAGCTGTGAACATGGGAGTACAGACGAACAACGGAAGAGACAATCACTGCTGTTGGTGTTCTGATGAACTTAACTGACAAATCTTCCCCCCCGGGGGGGGGAGGGGGGGGGTGTTTCATCAGCGTCTGGGTGACTGGATTGATAATCCGCTCATAAACGGGAACTGGTATGCGTTGGGAGTCTGCCGAATTCTGAGGACAGCGGAAACAAACAGACTCAGATCCTGAAGTGTGAGGCAGCGTTTAATCCGGAAAGCATTTCTCACCTCGTAGGAGTCGGGAAGGACGACGGCGTTCCTTTGAGAACGGGGGTGAGAGGACATTAGGACAGAAGGCATCCTGCGTCATCAGGTCTACTCAAAATGTTTGCATCGCTTACGGTGTTCGTGGAAAGAAGCGAGGCTGGAAACGGAGGCGACGGATCCAGGAGTCTTGACAGAGAGGACAGGCTTTATTCATTTAAATTTAAATTCAACATTCTTTGAAATATTTAGTCAATATGAATCTATTTTAACCTGACAAATTTTATTTTTTAATATAGTTAAGAAAAAAACATCTCCATCTCGTCTTTGTCTCTTCTTCCTCATTGTGGGTCACGGGGGTTGCTACGGGCTAATAATAAATTATGTTGTATTCGGATTTATTGTACGGTAACATGTTCTTTTAACAGTTTACTGGTAATATTATTCTAATATTTGCAGCAGACAGATGTAAACTTGACTTTTTTTCCATTGTATTTTTTATTATCGAAAATGATGTAACTTGAAATTACATAAGCTTTACATAAGAGTTTTCCCTGTACAACGAGTTAAAACTCTAATATTGGTATTAATAAGGGACTCCGTAAAAATTATTTTAGCACAGACTTAAAACAGAAAAATGAGACTCACTGTGTGGGAGGACAAACTGGGCCCCAGGTCTCGAACCCATCCTGGAAGCTCTGCGGAGCCAAAGTGACTAAAACCCAGACCAAATATTAATAATCAAATATTAATTTACTATAATATTAACATTATTTCTTAGAGAAAATGTGATGATGCTGGAAAAGCAGTGAAATCCAATGAAGGGATGTGACGGCATACGTACCTCACTGTTCTTGATTGAGGGGTAACTGGTAAAAAAAAAAAAAAAAAAAGGAACAAAACATGAAATATGCCTTTAAAAGATTCAGAATTGAGTTGAAATGACAGGAGTTACCCGGGGAGGTGATCGCCACGGGGAGCGGCGTCCTCTGAGCCCGACTGGAAATCACAACTTCTCATGAATTAATGACTTTAACACTGAAACCTCCTGAAGAACAGAAACGTAAACTGGTTTACCCGTCAATCTGGAGCCACCCTGGAGATTTCTGCGGCATAAACGAAGAAGATCAAACCATTATTCTGAATTTGTTTTACCATCGTGAACATTTTCTTCACTACACACCCTCCTCTGTGAAAGTGGCTTCTTCAGCTCGGCCATCTCTCTGCTCATCTCTGAAAGATGTTTCTTCAACTCGGCGTTCTCTCTCCTCATCTCCGACAGCTGCCTGACGGGAACAGATGCGGGAAGAGACGCGTCACCGTCGGCGCTTCGATCCACGCGTCGCCAGAGGAACATCAGCGGATCGTAACGTCACCTGTAAGCCTGTTCCGTCACCTCCTTCAGGCGCCGCTCCAGTTCCACTGACTTACGCCTGAAGTGCGCCGTGACTCTCTCCATCTGCGTTTGCTGGAAACACGCCGTCTGTGGAGCAGGAAGACGTTGCCGTTAGAGGCTTCACATGCATCAGACCTCAGCGGCGTGACTCCTAAACCATCCTGACCTGCATGATGCACTCCAGCCGTGACTGAATCAGCTTCATCGGCTCCATGAAGAACATCTTTTCCTGGGGCTTCATCTGAAATAGATGAATTAGAAAATCAGGCCATTCCGGTTTGATAAATTCAGAGTGAAAATGTCAAAACAAGCAGCGAACCTCATCTGTGATGGGCAGATAGCTGCATCTGGCTCCACACACCCGGCACTGCTCTGTGGGGATAGAACACATGACCTGATGGGATCCGAATCGGCTGTGGTTAAGTCGTGTGCATTTATCTTACGGGATATAATGCATGCGTCACAGAAGATGTGGCTGCAGCTGGAGACGGCGAACTTTGACCCTCTCCTGGTGAAGCACTGGTTGCAGTGAAGCCAGTCCATTCCAGGCCTCCAGGTGTCTGCGAGGTAACCCAGGTGACCAACATGTGGTTAACAAGGATATTACAGCAGATTGGGTCGGTCCATGAGGAGCAGGATTACTCTTCTTTTAATAATAATTTCTCTACGGGGATCAATACAGTTGATAAAATTTTTCATTTTTTATTTAGTGTTGTTTTTATCGTTTTCTGTTTAAATAATGCACAAAAATCAGCTTTTGTTAATACAATAATAACTACCCAAACATGTTTACTGGTATAGATAGTTAGCTTTTAATAGTCTTTGAGTGTATTCAGTTCATTTCTATGCTTTATGAAATATTTAAAGGGAATCCACAAATTTGTGGCACTAAAAAAAATTAATCAGCAGAGAACAATTTACATATAAAACCATTAAATTAACTCTGTTAATCACTAATTATCCAGTTATAAAGTTACTAATATAACTCAGTTTTAACGAGCGCAGCTAACTTTAGCTACACCATTCAAACAAGTGTTAGCTAGCTAGCTTAGCTCTTAGCAAATTAATTTTACGGTAAAAATAATAACAAAAATTAAAAAATAGATTAAAACTTTTATGACGTGTCGGATAGAAATAAACTACCCCGTGACGTTTGTTATGCTAACGTTACCTGTTAGCCGCACAGACGTGACGCAGCTCCGCTGGAGGAGTCCCCGGTCTGAGGCCCCGCCCCCTCACGGGACGCTCTGCTCTCATAGGCGGAGTGACAATGACGTCACGGCAGAACGTACGACCGCCGTATCCGCCCCCTTCATTCATGAATGAGTGAACGTTTACAGCTTCTTTTCGTTTTACGTGTTAAACGTGAGATTTTAAAGCAGTGACGTCATTCAGGAGGTTCAAAAATAGTTTTCAGAAAATATTAATGTATTAAATACTCCTAATTAAATATTGCCCCCGCGACCCGACCCCACATAAGGGGTAAATGATGGATTGATGGATGCTCTGCTTAATAATCAAGAACACACACACACACACACACCCCGAACATTAACCCTTTCAGGATTTTAAGACTTTACGTCACAAGTTTGATATTTTTTTCCTGAAATTTTTCCTGCATTTTGCATGGAAGAAAATTCTGGATTTAGCAAAAATTACACTAACTAAAGTCCATATATACACAAAAATTTTGAAAAGTATTTGACAGAAGACTACATTAAGATGTTCTTTTCCAAAAAAAAATTTCTGGCTATTTAATAGTTCGGACTTTGAAGGGTTAATGTCAACCAGTCATTGTCTAAATCGCAACTCCAGACCCGTTGGTTCAACAGACACCCACAGTTTTTGGTGAAGAGGATGTTCATGCCTTTGTCCTGGTTCCAGGACCAAGCCTAAGTTCTAGGGGTTTAGGACCGGCCTGGAAGACTGGTCCTTGGGGCCGACAGACGCTGGCGTGGACACACCCACACGGAGTGGTGAGCAGTCACGGCTGTAGCCTCACCTCCTGCCACCATCATCGTCGTCATCCTGTCTTTATGGGTTTGGTTTACGAGGAAGAGGTCGTTACTCCAGGAAAAAGACCAACCAGTCATGTGTGCAGACTAAACCAGTTTAAAAATCGGGTTCCAAAATGGATCCAAAACATGGATTTGTTGGTCATTCAAGATTGGATTTGAGACCAGATGAGCTTCAAGGAAGGTACGCTTTATTTTCTGGACTAATGGAACAATTACTCATCTTATTGGGTAAAAAATTAAGCCTGAAACAGATTTTTTAAAAAGTGACAAGTCTGACAAATGAATGCAGGGCAAAGATTTCAGATGTTGTGACGAGTCATGAACAATTCCAGGACACATCACAGAATTTGGATATTTCATGTTTAATTTCCACATTACAATGTCAAAGAGACAGGCAGGGAACAAGCTTTTAGGAACTTGCAAAACCAGGAATAAAACCATAGAATGAACAGAAGACTCAGGATGGACTCGTTCCTGTTGGGAGAAAAGAAAGTTCATTTTTTTGAGTGAGCTTAAAATGCAAAGTTCAACTTTCTTACCGAATGCTTCAGGACTTCACAGTGATGGTCAGCGGTCCAAGGATGGCTTTCTGTTCATGTTTCCCTGTTTGAAACATTTTATTCCAGGTTAAAACCCGTTTTATTTTCATGTGATTCCCAGAGCGGCACCTCAGATACCTGCTGATGTGTTCCTCGTCTTCCTGGACCTGCAGCTGGACTCACAGCAGTCACACAGATGACTGTTAGCGGGGTCGTCCAGCAGCTCCCAGCTTCACGAGCACAAAGCAAGTTAATCACTTATAGATGGAGAAAATATTAAAATGTCTTCTGATTCAAACATAGAAAAATTAAAACCTCGGTGAATCTGAAAAACACTTTTTAAATACTGAAACCCGTAGTGGGTCAAATCCGATTGGTTGTGTCTTCATTTGCTGTCGATTAGATCTGATGCCGATATGCCCTGGTCAATAAAAGGTAATTTAACCTCTAGAGCACCTGAGGTTCTCCGTTTTTACACACACCTGGTAGTCCAAGCCCTTTCTCTACCACCTTAAATAAATCACAAGTCAAACCTTTCCCAAATGGCTAAAGAGGGTTTTACAACTTAACTGCCCCACAGCATTCTGGGACATTCTTCACATTCCAGCAACAGTGATGGAACGGGTGGAGAGGATCGTTACCCCTGCTGCTGGTCGTAGTGGCAGGCCTTCCTGGTGTGGTCAAGACTATCGGGATCCCACGCCACCAGTCTGCAGTGGAGGAACACCTGAAGAGACGGAGGAGGTCAAAGGGTTAAATAGATTTACAAAATTAAAAAATAAAAGTACAAGAACTTACCTCTTCTCCTTCAGCAAACTTGAAGGCCTGAAGCAAGAGATGAATCTCTGAGGACTTTAGTCTTGGCTCAAATTTTGTTCGTGATACTTTACTGTCCGTAAGACATCTGTAGGGTTAAAGACCAGTTTCACTATCAGAAGCCTTAGCATTAGCATGCTAGTTGCTACCGTAGCCATTGTACCCTTTGTTGGTGATTATGGGATATACACTGCTTTCAGGCTGAAGCTCTGGTGTGGAAGCCGCTACACATTCCTCTAGGAGCAGCAGCAAAGGCTGATGGGACTTCTGCACCACGCTGGCCATGATGGGGATCATGGAGCCCAGAGGGAAGCTCGCCGACTCGGCAGGACCGGAGAAGTTTCCTGTAGCGGTCAGAAGAGAGAAGTCCACGTTAGGTCCCGGCATGAAACCTGATATTTCCAGAGTGGTTCACCCCCCCCCCTCCACCCCCCCCACCGTTCATGAGTCCGATGTCGAACACCAGATCGCCCCGCCCGTACGTGTCAAACACCGGCTCGTAGATGACAGGGAACCAGTCTTTGGGCCTGCAAATAAAGCAGATCAGGATAGTCACCTCTGCTCAACATTTAACGTTCAGGTGTGTCGAACACCCACCTGTCGTAGACGCAGGCAACTGGACGGGTGAAGGAGGGGATGGGGGAATCCGGAGGGGAAACGTACATCAGATCGTTGGTGTACGTTAACTTGTCCCCAGTGACCTAAGAGACGGACGACTGGTCAAGACAAATGGTGTTGATTGGTGCGTTCTGTATAAACGTGCCAGGTGAGAGAACATAGATGGTCCGAGCAAAGGGCTTTGAGGGACACCGAATGCGAATAATGCATTATAGCATTCACAAATCAACCAATCAATGAAGTTTCATTTATAAATCACTTAATCACATTAGAAGACATTCAAAAGCACTTTAAAGTACAGAAACCCAACAGAACCCTCCAGAGCAAGTTCTTTAAAGTTCTGCAAGTGCTGCAAGACCCAAAACAGCTCCAACGATCCAACCAACTCCATTGCAATCAATAAACTTATTGACAACTGGATCCTAAGGTGGTCCTGAGACCCCCGAGCACGAGAACAGGTGTGGACCTGCAGAGGACCTGAAGCTGTCAGGTAGTTGAATCTGTTGGTCTAGATGAAGCAATGCTCACCATCCTGCTGAAGCTGCAGTCGCTGAAGTCCACGGTGAAAACAGCTTCTCTGGCCGAGAGGCTGGTGGGGAAGCAGCTGCCCAGACGGAAGAGAGAGGTGTTGGCCTGGGCTCTGGTCTCCGTCCACACCAGCGTCATAGAGTCAGGTCCGCAGTCCAGGTTCATGTCTGAGACGGACAAAACACCCAGAATTCAAGTCTCAGCCCCGAAGGATCCAGTAAAGACCACAGATTTGTGCTGAATACCTGCGAACGCCAACACGGCAGCAGCCATGAGGAACAGAGCGACGAGCTGAGAGAACGCCATCGTGGCTGGAAACCACCCAGAACATGGAGGTGGATTTAATCCTGACAGGAGGAGTCAATCAGGGAAACCTCATTCACCTGGGGTGGGCGTCAACCGTCACAGGCGCAGCAGCCGCCACCCACAGTCACCATAATAGTAAAAGACACCGTCTCATTATGATTGGTGGGTGGATGGAACATGGGCCAGAGTTTGACCCAATGAAAATTGGTTCTGATCAAGATCTTGTGTTCTCTCTTTAGAAAGGGAACATTTCCCTAATAATATACACTATAGTAAAGTTTATTTGTCTTGTCTGCATGTATTCTCATAGTTTAACCCCATAAAAGGGGGTCAACCTTTTATGAGATCAATGCTTATTTTAGTCTTGCAGCAAAATCTTTTATATATTTTAATGCGTGCATGTGACCGTCACCAATCCTCTCTGGTAACTAAATTGTCAGTCTTTATTAGAATTTCCTATTGTGAGCCAGAGAGGGGGGTGCTGCACCTCTGTGAGTTAAGGGGGAAGGAAAAAGGAGACAGGGAGAGAGAACATAAACAAGGTAGTGGACAGACAGGGAGTGCTGTTGGGGTGAAAAAGGTTTAGGCTGTTTTCTTCTATCTTAGAACTGATATCTCAACACCAATGTTACAAAACATCAGATTAGTGGAGGTCCTGATAGTATAGAATAGACCACCAGAGGAAACCAGTGTAGGAGGAAGATAGAGGGCATAAGATTGTGATGACTGAAGTGAGACTCATCACGTTCTGACGGGACCCAATGGTTCTCAATTATTGGACTCGACAGGAGCTGGTAAGCCCTGACCCAACATGCATGTGTGATGAAACCAACACCCAGATAGGCTAACAGAACACAACAGGGCGATGCCAACCGAGCACTCCCAACCCCGGCAGCCAGGAGCATCAAGACGCCACCACCCAAAAAGCCACCGGGGGCACCGAGAACCAAGTAGACCCGGGGACCCAGAGGAGGCAGCGGCCGCCACCGCCAGGACGCACGGGACAGGCCTAAGGGGCACCGGGCGAGGAGGCCCCCCCCCACGCTGCCCCACCACACTCCCCAACCCCCCATCCCCATCCGCCACACCCACATCCCACCCAACCCCCCAACCCCAGGAGACAGGAATGCCCCCCGCAGCCCCAGGGGTCAGCCGCAGTGACCAGGCGACATGTGACTCACCCCCCTACATAGCCCCCCTAGACCGGACATGGGGTATTGCAACCCCACATGCCCGTCATGCCGGGCAGATCAGAGATAGGATCACACCAACCCTCCAGAGATCCCCAGCGGGCCGCAAGCCCCCCCGGCGCCGCCGCCCACAGAGGAAAGCCGACCAGAGGCAGCCAGCCCCCGCACACCGCCGGTCATCCGAGGCAGCCCATGCCAGGCCCTATCAGAGGCCCACCGCAGCCAACCCGCCCACAGGTGCCCCCACGTCGAGCCCCGCCCATAGCCCAGGTCCATCGGGAAACCGACGGCAACGCCATCCCACGCCCCAGCACCCAGCAATGTAAACCAACCGCCGGCCACCAACCGCAGATCCCTGGCCAACAGCGGCGGCAAGGCACATGCCACAAAGCCGACCTAACGTGCCCCCCCGATAGGCCAGCAGGTGAGCCGTGCAGCACCCACAGGTAGATGGGAGACAGGGTCCGCGGGGGAGAAGTCAAGCCGCGCAGCAACCATCCCGCCCCCAAACGCAGCGACGACTTCGTACCACCCAACCACCCCCGCATCCACGGGCCATCCCCCCCGCAGCCTGACCCCCAGGCCAGGCCAGACAGCCCACACACCGCCCCGCCTCCACATCAGAGCCACAGCGCCACATCCCCAGTGCCCACCGCCGCGCGGTGAATCAACGGCCATGACCGACAACCGGCAGCCATCAACAACCATTTGGCCGCCATAAAATGCCCGCAACCAAAAGTTTGTAAGACAGTGCTGAGGACAGCCATTGGACGGATTAGAGACAGTGGTGTCGAAGAGAAGACAGGAAGTGGAGCTGGAGGTGGAGGAAATGAAGATGTTGAGGCTCTCTATAGGAGTGAACTGATTGGATCGGATCAGAACTGAGTTAATCAGAGGAACAGCCAAGGTGAGATGTTCTGGAGACAAAGCTAGGGAGAGAGCAGACTCTGGTTTGGACACGTCCAGAGGAGGGATGGTGAAAGGATGATGAGGATGGAGCTACCAAGATGATAAAACAAGATACGACAAAAAAGTTCCGAACATTTATAGGGTTGTGTTTAATTTCATTTCATTCCTGAACTACCGAACAAGAGCAATGACGATGTGTGTGAGATCATCAACGAAGACTACGTTCATCCAGGGCTTGATGGAGCTTCCAGTTCCAGGAGTGGGGAGGCCTCAGTCGAGCTGCGGCGGCGGATCCACGACGGCCAGCGGTCCCAGCACCGATGTATGACTGAAGCTTCGGGGTTCTGAGAAGAAAAGACTCCATGAGTTCATGAGGAGAAGCAGAGGAAGATAAAAGTGTCAGGAGATACCCCGTTCTGGGGTTCCTCTGGGGCGGGACGGGCAGGTCCCATCGCAGCAGCTGCAGACGGAGCTCCGGGACGGGTCGTCCACCAGTTCCCACCTGAGGGAGGAGGTCTTTACATCAGCAGGTTGACGCTTTACATCAGGGGTGTAAAACTCATTTTCACCGAGGGCCACATCAGCACAATGTCTGTCCTCAAAGGGCCAGATGTAACTAATAAATGTAACTAAATGTAACTCAATGTAATGTAACTACTCCTTAATGTAACTAATAAATGTAACTAAATGTAACTCAATGTAATGTAACTACTCCTTAATGTAACTAATAAATGTAACTAAATGTAACTCAATGTCAATAATCTTTAATGTTAAATCAGTGAATTTCTGACTTATTCTAGTTCCAAACATTACAGTTAGACAGAAAAAACATGTTTGTTTGTTTCTCTGTTCTAACATAAATCCTTTTCATTTGTCAGGTTATTAAACCCACAGAACTCCATCAATCAAGGATCAAACTATCAATGAATAAAGAAAAATAACATCAGACACAAGTTAGGACGTTAACTTTGTTCACTACGTTTAGTCAGAGTTAAAATGGGCTGAACTACTGCATTGTGGGAAATGTAGTTTTGCTCAAAGCACATTTTGGACCTATTCATTTTTAGACACTTTGACCTTTTATCCTCTCGCGGGCCACATTAAATGATGTGGAGGGCCACATTTGGCCCCTGGGCCTTGAGTTTGACACATTTTACAGAAACGTGTCAAACCACCTGTTTGTTCCATCAGGTTCGGAGATGTTGCTGTGACACCGTTAGCTTAGTATCATCTGTCTTTATCCAATCAGAACCATCTCCAGGAGCAGGAAATGAAGACTCACCTCCTGGCTTCCTTCAGGTAATGGCAGGCCTTCCTCCCTTCATGCAGAGCGCCGGGATCCCACGCCACCAGCTTACAGTGGATGTACACCTGACGAGAGCACCGGTCCGTCCTCACGCTGAAGAACACTCATTAGCACGTAGCATTTAGCCCCTTACCTCATCTCCAAGGGGAAATTTGAAGGACTGCAGGTGGAGGACGAGAGAAGACGAGTGGCGACGGGGGAGGAAGGCCGAGTTTCCTCTCCTGCTCTCTAGAAGACATCTAGAACCACAGTTCAGTGTTCAGATCCGTGTTCCGGAACATTCCCGGGTCAACCGGCGCGTCAACCCACCCCTTGTTGCTGATGATTGGGTAAACCCGGCTGTCAGGCCGCAGCGCCGGCGTAGCGGCCGCCACGCATTCGTCTATCAGCAGCAGCAAGGGCTGATGGGACTTCTGCTCCACTGCGGCCCAGATGGACATGAACGAACCCGGCCGGATGACGTTGGTCTTCCCCGTCGCTGCTAATCGCTCTGCGGGTGACAGGAAGTGAAGGCGAGCCCTGAGGTACCCGGGTTCAGTCGGACGCTGCCATCGCTCACCGTCCAGGAGCGCCATGTGGAAGACGAGCTCGCCGCGACCTTCAGAGAAACCCGAGCCGGGGTTCAGGAACGGTGGGATCCAACTTTCAGGCCTGGAACGCAACAGGAAGTCATGAAGGACCGACGGACTCTGAAGGAGCTGGTGTTCAGGGAGCAGGGTTCTCGTTTGGGTCCTTGAGTCTTTGACGCACATTTTTTGACGGGGAAGCAAACTTTAATTATACCTCCATCCAACAAAAATATTCACAATTTATTCATTTCTCCACTTAACTTTCGAACCCAGAAATCGCCATGATGTTTTGATGTCGAGCGATTTTCTCGTCACGAGACTCACCTGTGTGATTCAGTCTTATTAAAATCAAGCAAACGGCGACACAACATCTCCGCGTTTTACACGCTGGAGTTAGTCAGACCCTCCAGAGCAGGAATAAGAGTCCTGTTGGGTTTGTTTGTTCAACTGATTTGAAATGTCTGCTGATGTGATTAAGCGCGATACAAATAAAGGTTGATTATCACCATGCCTCCGAAAAAGATGCAAAAGTCGAAGAAAAAGCAAGTGACAATGAGGGCCTTCCTTCGTAAAAAATAAAAGTTAATGAAAAAAAAAAAGTTATTACTCCAGATATTACTAGAATGTGTTGACGGTTCTGTCAGCTTGGTGCAGTGTCCACAGGAGAATATATGAATTATAGGCAAAGACAACTATCGAGTGAAAAGTAAAAAAAATAAATAAAAAAAATCGGATTACATCTTTATTTCTAAAACTTTTTAAATGACTACCAGGCTTTAACATTTTGATTAAAAAAAATCTATAATTTTATTATTTTTTCATTTTACTTAAACAGTTGAGATGTTATGATTAAAATAATTAAACAGTTTTAGTTTTTATATTGTACTATTGGCTAAACTCAATCCTTGATTACGCTTCTACCGTATATTCTGTTTTTTACTTTTGGGACGCACACATTTTTCTTGAAGGTGCACTACTTTCTGGAGGGAGGGTCTCTACCTTTTGTAGACACATTTGATGGGATGTTTGTAGGCGGCGGGTTTGGAGCGGGGTCTGGGCCTGAAGGTCACCTCGTTCTGATAGACGATGCGTTTCCCTTTAATCTGTAGAACATCATGTTATATGACACCGGAGAGACCGGGGGGGCAATTTGGACACCTGGAGCTGTTTCATTACCAGTCTTTTAAATTTGCACTTGGTGAACGGCTGGTTGAAGAACACCTCCCCCCCTTCACCGGGCAGAACCTTCAGCTTGGTGGGCATGCAGCTCCCCAGGAACAGACGGGCCGCTTGAGGCACCAACCTGGAGCCGATCCTCCACCAGATCTGAACCGAGTCCTCCAGACACTTGACCGTGATATCTGCAAACAAATTGTCACGTTCCTGACCTCACGTGGGCTCACAGGTCGACCCGCAACCCGAACACACGCACGTGTCCAAAGAATACCTGGGTTCGCGCCAGCAGGTGCGCAGACAGCCAATAGGATCACACTCAGGAGGAGATGGGTCAGCATGGCTGACCCGGACCGGACTGGAGCTGACAATGAGGAGAGGGCTTCCTGACAAATCAGTGGAGTGACCTACAGGTGCGTGGGGGCGTGTCCGCACCTGGAGCACGTGGGATTCAATAGGCGCAGCGTCAAATCAGGAGAAGTCGACTGAAGTGACTCCAAATTCTTTTTTTTTTTCCTCCCGTTTTCCATTTTCTCCACACGATTAAAATCCATTAATACCTATACATCACCGCCCGGATCATGAAATCGTTCGTGACGTCACGACTCGCCATATATGTGTTACGCAAATAAATGTTGACTTTAATTAATTGTGCTTCACCACCGTTAATATACCTACTTTAACATTTTAGAGGTAAATATTATACTTTAATTCCTCTGTTTTTGTGTAAGGATTCACAACATTAAAATGTTAACAACGGCATCAGTAAAGCAATATAGTATTAATATAGTAGTTCAAATTAAAACTAATTGTGCTAATAAACGTTTATTTCTAATAAAATTTTGTTGCTGGTAAATTTTTATTTTACTAGCTCATTTATTTAATGCTGCTGTGATCATTTTAAACCGCAACATTTACGTTTTTCTTCGGCTTTTCAGGTGAAAGCGGAACTTTTCTTCTGCACGTATGAATCACACCCGGAACATTTTCGGTTGCACACAGGAAGTAAATTCAAGCTAGCTTGTCAGTCGAGAGGCGTTTGCGTTTCCTGCGTGTTTTTATCGCTGTGTGGATTAACTTTGTGATATATTTTTGGATTATAATCCCTAGTTTTCCATCATGCTGATTAAAGTCAAGGTGAGGCCGGTTCGGACGCTCCGTCCCCGGTTCCGTTCGTCGGTTTGTCCGCTGACATCGTTACCGGCTCGCTAATGAGCTCCAGTGCCGGGAGCGGAGAGACCTCCTCCCCCGGGAGGAGGCTCTCTGTTAGCGGGTCACTGTTGAGGGTCTGCCGGGGTCCCGATCAGCCGTCAGGGGGGCTCCAACCTGTTTAGCTTCCACCTGTCGTCCGGCAGCTGTTTGTTAGCATGCTAACCGGTTAGCCGCGTCAATATGAGACAGTTAAAAGTAAATCGATCAGTGTAATAATCGATCATCAGAAGGGTATCGGATCAGTTTGTTCACACGTTAATCCGGATTTTGCCTCCAGAATCTGCTGTTAAACCGTTTTTAAGTTGGATTAGAATGAAATGTTTTTTTGGAATTTTGACACTCAATTTAAAAAAAAAAAACCCCAACTTGTTGATAAATTAATGAACAGAAAATCTTTTCCTTTAGTTTGATCATGTTTCATGTTTGATGTTTTTCAGACGCTCACTGGAAAAGAGATCGAAATCGACATCGAGCCCACAGACAAGGTGATAAAATGGTGTTTCATGAGTTTCACTGATGTGTGTGTGTGTGTGTGTGTGTTAAGTGTGTGTGTGTGTTGTGTTTCTGGAGGTGGAGCGAATCAAAGAGCGGGTGGAGGAGAAGGAAGGGATCCCCCCGCAGCAGCAGAGGCTGATCTACAGCGGCAAACAGATGTGAGCCCCTCCATCGGGACGAGACCACGTCTCCATGGAAACGCAAACACATCTCCACGGAGACGCGACCCCCCTCATCGCTCATCCCTCTCTTCCTCTCTCCCCCCAGGAACGACGAGAAGACGGCTGCGGACTACAAGATCCAGGGCGGCTCGGTCCTCCATCTGGTCTTGGCCCTCAGGGGCGGCTCCTGGAGCCACCGGCCCCGCAGACACCGCCGCCGCTCCTCGTTTTGAGTCGCCGTGACGCCGATGGGAGGGCCGGCCGAGTGCCAACCGTGTTTCCTTCCTCCCCCCCCCCTGTCAGAGAAACGTCCCTCAAGACAAAAAACAGGAAATACGGACGTTCTGCTTCCTCCCTGGACGGTTTCTTTTTTTTTGTAAACACACAATGAGAACGCTGCTTGTGAATAAACGCTGAAGTTGATGCGATGGCTGTTGTTTCACACACACACACACACACACACACACACACACACACACACACACACACACACAAAGAGGAGTCACTGTTGGGTTTCTGAAAATTCATTTTTATTAGAAAATGACAAACAGAAACTTTAAAAACGCTGGAATGGATCAGAATCCTGGTGTTCAGACGAGTCCAGTGTCGGGTTCGAGTCCCAGGGTTCAAGTTGTGCTTTCTCTAGTCGATATGTTCCAAAATACACACGTATGATCGACGGCAACACGCGTGTTTGTTTGTCTGGTATCAGGAGAAAGTCTTCAGAAAGATAAAAATGAGTTTCTGTAAACGCTGACCAGGTTGTGTTTAAAACCGTCTGATTGGAGCGTTTTCTCCTCTGCTGACCAATGAGGTGCCGGTTTGAGATCGGAGTGAAGCAGCAAACCAATAAATACGGAGTGAAACCAGTGAAATCTGAAGCTTAGATGTAGTTCTATTTTAGCGTGTTCCGAGCTCGTCACGCTAACAGTACATGTAGCCTCCAATGTGTGTGTGTGTGTGTGTGTGTGTGTGTGTGTGTGTGTGTGTGTGTGTGTGTGTTCTGCCTGCTGACTCAGCCACACACACGTCATTGGCTGCCAGGGAAGGAGTCGATCTGGACGGTGTCCTGATAGGCCGATCCGCGGCTGCTGTAGGAGATACGGACCCTCATCTTCAGGTTCACCTGGGGGGGGGGGCAGTTAGTGCTGGAACCTCATTGGCTGAAGCTCCACGTGTGGCCACACCCACCTTGTTCGGGTTGTCCAGGACGACCGTCTGGGTCACCTGACCCGCGCCGTGCGCCGGAAGCGAGTCGCCGCTGGGGGCCTTCATGAGCAACTGGACACTCTGGGAGGGGGTCAGACGGAACAGCCTGTGAGTTTAACGGCCACGCCCCCACAGATGTTAACGGCCACGCCCCTACAGGGATTACCGGCCACACCCTCAGATTTTAACGGCCACGCCCCCCACAGATTGTAACAGCCACGCCCCCACAGATTGTAACAGCCACGCCCCCACAGATTGTAACAGCCACGCCCCCACAGATTGTAACAGCCACGCCCCCACAGATTGTAACAGCCACGCCCCCACAGATTGTAACAGCCACGCCCCCACAGATTTTAACGGCCACGCCCCCACAGATTGTAACAGCCACGCCCCCACAGATTTTAACGGCCACGCCCCCACAGATTGTAACAGCCACGCCCCCACAGATTTTAACGGCCACGCCCTTACAGCTTTTAACGGCCCCGCCCCGCTGATCACCGTGGCGACTGACCTTGGGCACGGCGGCCTGCAGCGTGAAGCCGCTGACGTCGGCGTCGGACGCGTTGCAGGCGGTCAGCGCGACCGACAGGCTGGTGTCCGACTGTTTCCCGCAGCTGAGCGTCAGGCTGACGCCGTCCTTCTCGTACACCGTCACCGCGGCAACCGCAGGAGCTGTGGGCGGGGCTAACATCACGATTCTGTTCAAGCTAAGCTAAGCTGAGCTAACGGGTGTGAACACGTGAGGAGCCCACCTGGTGCTGCGGGGGCGGGATTGAACCCGCCCAACAGATCCAGGAGGTCCCCCCCCACGGCGTTGGTGGGCGGGCCGTGTGTCAGTCCCCCACCCACCGCCATCGGGCCGGGCTGCAGGATCTCCTCCGACCCCCCCAGCAGGTCCAGCAGGTCGGACGCCTGAGGGCGAAACGCAGCCGGGGTGATGAGGTCACACGTGATGCTAACCGCTAACGGCTGATCGTACCTGACTAGCGGGGGGCTGGGGGGCCGGCAGCAGCTCCCCCTGCTGGACACGGGGGGGCTGGACCCCCCCCGTCGACTCTCCGTCGGCGTGACCCGGGGAGTTCCTCTCGATGACGGGCATCCGCTCCAACACCGCCGCCCTGCAGGAGGGAACGAGCGACAAGAAGTTGAGACAGGAAGTCTTCGTCTTCCTCGCGCCGTGGGGGGGTTGGGGCGGCGGCGGGGGGGGGGGCGCACCTCATGTGGTCGTATTTCTTAAACAGCGCGTTGTACTCCACCGCCCTCTGCTGGAGCTCCAGGTCGATGCAGCTGCCGTAGATGCTGACGACGCTCCGGATGCGGCTGGGGGGGGACAAACTGTTAGCATGTTAGCTTAAGAACTTAGCATTTATGATGGGGGGGGGGTGGATCTCTTACTCCACGTTGTCGGTGATGCGTGTGCTCAGCTTCATGGTGGCGGTGAGGGCGAAGCCTCTGGTTGCCGGGGACGACATGTGTGACTGTAGGACCGCCTCCAGAGCGTCCAGGACGTCGTCCTCGGCGACCTGACGGACGCAGAGACGCGCTAACGCCACCATATTATGGTCTGGAAACTAAAATGACGGCGCGGTCTCCCCGCCTTACCTGTACAGGCTCCGCCTCCTGACACTCCCCCCTCAGCAGCAGGTCGCCGTACTCGCCGATGCACCAACAGGCCACCTGCACCAGCGGCTGCTGCTAAAGGAGACACGCGACGCTCACGGAGACGTTTCAACCCCTGACCCCGCCCCACAACCCCTCCGACCCCCCCCCCCCCACCACCTGAGAGATGTCCTCCAGCAGGGCGCGGTACAGCTTGTGCACCGTGTAGCAGTGCAGCTCCGAGGCGCTGGTGATGAGCTGGATCAGGTTGGGCACCGTCTCGTCACGAACGTCGCCCCCTGCCTGTCGGAGGACAGAAACACACACACACACACACACACACACACACACACACACGAGATTAGCTTTAGCATTAGCTTTTCACATACAGGTAAACCTCGACTAACTTCGTTAATCAGAAGTGCAGAATGGAGCGTGATTGGAGGATGAATGATGGGGCCACACCCCCTCCACACACACACACACACACACACACACACACACACACACACACACACACACACACACACACACACACAGCGTCTCCACAAAGGGGCGGCGGCTGTCGTTACCGTGGTGAGGACATGCAGGATGGTGTCAATGTGCCAACGCTGGGACGGCGCATACCTGACAGAGACAGAGACACACACACACAGCCGTCACACACACACACACACACACACACACACACACACACACACACACACACATGGCTGCATCGACCAATCACAGCTCAGAACCGGAGTGTGTGTCAGTGCATGCACGTGAATGAACAGTGTGTGTGTGTGTGTGTGTGTGTGTGTGTGTGTGTGTGTGTGTGTGCGGCTCACCTCTCGGCGGCGTTGAAGATGCCGCTGGCTGCCTGGGCCTTGAGCTCGGGGGGGCAGCAGGAGAGGAAGAGGAGCAGCTCCTTCATCATGGAGCGGATGTTGGAGGGGGACACCAGCGCCAGGGACAGATCCAGCGCCCGGCTGGGGGGGGGGGGGGGGGGGGGGGGGGGGGGGGGGGGGGGGGGCAGAGGAGATCAATGCATGTACGGGACATGTCACAGGAGGAGGGGTCAAAGGTCACCTCACCGCTTGACGGAGGCGTCCGGGTCCTTCAGGCAGTCCAAGATGGTCCCCCGGTGGCGCTGCACGGCATTGTGGTCCGAGCCCACGATCCTCTGGAGGGACGTCATGGCGATGTAGCTGGGGGGGGGGCAGAACCAATCAGAACAGTCAGGTAGTCCTCAACCTACGAACATTCAGAGATACGAACAAACGTGCTTCACCACGTTAGAGTTACTCTAATATTTAGAGTAGTATCGACATTACTTTAGTATTTACAGTAGTAATGACATTACTTTAGTATTTACAGTAGTAATGACATTACTTTAGTATTTACAGTAGTAACGACATTACTTTAGTATTTACAGTAGTAACGACATTACTTTAGTATTTACAGTAGTAATGACATTACTTTAGTATTTACAGTAGTAACGACATGACTTTAGTATTTACAGTAGTAACGACATGACTTTAGTATTTACAGTAGTAACGACATTACTTTAGTATTTACAGTAGTAACGACATTACTTTAGTATTCACAGTAGTAACGACATTACTTTAGTATTTACAGTAGTAATGACATTACTTTAGTATTTACAGTAGTAATGACATTACTTTAGTATTTACAGTAGTAACGACATTACTTTAGTATTTACAGTAGTAACGACATTACTTTAGTATTTAGAGTAGTAACGACATTACTTTAGTATTTAGAGTAGTAACGACATTACTTTAGTATTTACAGTAGTAACGACATTACTTTAGTATTTACAGTAGTAACGACATTACTTTAGTATTTACAGTAGTAAAGACATTACTTTAGTATTTACAGTAGTAACGACATTACTTTAGTATTTACAGTAGTAACGACATTACTTTAGTATTTACAGTAGTAACGACATTACTTTAGCATTTACAGTAGTAACGACATTACTTTAGTATTCACAGTAGTAACGACATTACTTTAGTATTTACAGTAGTAATGACATTACTTTAGTATTTACAGTAGTAATGACATTACTTTAGTATTTACAGTAGTAACGACATTACTTTAGTATTTAGAGTAGTAACGACATTACTTTAGTATTTAGAGTAGTAACGACATTACTTTAGTATTTAGAGTAGTAACGACATTACTTTAGTATTTAGAGTAGTAACGACATTACTTTAGTATTTAGAGTAGTAACGACATTACTTTAGTATTTACAGTAGTAACGACATTACTTTAGTATTTACAGTAGTAACGACATTACTTTAGTATTTACAGTAGTAACGACATAACTTTAGTATTTACAGTAGTAACGACATTACTTTAGTATTTACAGTAGTAACGACATTACTTTATTATTTACAGTAGTAATGACATTACTTTAGTATTTACAGTAGTAACGACATTACTTTAGTATTTAGAGTAGTAACGACATTACTTTAGTATTTAGAGTAGTAACGACATTTCTTTAGGATTTAGAGTAGTAACGACATTACTTTAGTATTTAGAGTAGTAACGACATTACTTTAGTATTTACAGTAGTAAAGACATTACTTTAGTATTTACAGTAGTAACGACATTACTTTAGTATTTACAGTAGTAACGACATAACTTTAGTATTTACAGTAGTAACGACATTACTTTAGTATTTACAGTAGTAACGACATTACTTTAGTATTTACAGTAGTAACGACATTACTTTAGTATTTACAGTAGTAACGACATTACTTTAGTATTTACAGTAGTAACGACATTACTTTAGTATTTAGAGTAGTAACGACATTACTTTAGTATTTAGAGTAGTAACGACATTACTTTAGTATTTAGAGTAGTAACGACATTACTGTAGTATTTACAGTAGTAACGACATTACTGTAGTATTTACAGTAGTAACGACATTACTTTAGTATTTACAGTTGTAACGACATTACTTTAGTATTTACAGTAGTAATGACATTACTTTAGTATTTACAGTAGTAATGACATTACTTTAGTATTTACAGTAGTAATGACATTACATTAGTATTTACAGTAGTAATGACATTACTTTAGTATATACAGTAGTAATGACATTACTTTAGTATTTACAGTAGTAATGACATTACATTAGTATTTACAGTAGTAACGACATTACTTTAGTATTTAGAGTAGTAACGACATTTAGTATTTACAGTAGTAATGACATTACTTTAGTATTTAGAGTAGTAACGACATTACTTTAGTATTTACAGTAGTAATGACATTACTTTAGTATTTACAGTAGTAATGACATTACTTTAGTATTTAGAGTAGTAATGACATTACTTTAGTATTTACAGTAGTAACGACATTACTTTAGTATTTAGAGTAGTAACGACATTACTTTAGTATTTAGAGTAGTAACGACATTACTTTAGTATTTACAGTAGTAACGACATTACTGTAGTATTTACAGTAGTAACGACATTACTGTAGTATTTACAGTAGTAACGACATTACTTTAGTATTTAGAGTAGTAAAGACATTACTTTAGTATTTACAGTAGTAACGACATTACTTTAGTATTTAGAGTAGTAACGACATTACTTTAGTATTTAGAGTAGTAATGACATTACTTTAGTATTTACAGTAGTAACGACATTACTTTAGTATTTACAGTAGTAATGACATTACTTTAGTATTTACAGTAGTAATGACATTACATTAGTATTTACAGTAGTAATGACATTACTTTAGTATATACAGTAGTAATGACATTACTTTAGTATTTACAGTAGTAATGACATTACATTAGTATTTACAGTAGTAACGACATTACTTTAGTATTTAGAGTAGTAACGACATTACTTTAGTATTTACAGTAGTAATGACATTACTTTAGTATTTAGAGTAGTAACGACATTACTTTAGTATTTACAGTAGTAATGACATTACTTTAGTATTTACAGTAGTAATGACATTACTTTAGTATTTACAGTAGTAATGACATTACTTTAGTATTTAGAGTAGTAATGACATTACTTTAGTATTTACAGTAGTAATGACATTACTGTAGTATTTACAGTAGTAATGACATTACTTTAGTATTTACAGTAGTAATGACATTACTTTAGTATTTAGAGTAGTAATGACATTACTTTAGTATTTACAGTAGTAATGACATTACTTTAGTATTTACAGTAGTAATGACATTACTTTAGTATTTAGAGTAGTAATGACATTACTTTAGTATTTACAGTAGTAACGACATTACTTTAGTATTTACAGTAGTAATGACATTACTTTAGTATTTACAGTAGTAATGACATTACTTTAGTATTTAGAGTAGTAATGACATTACTTTAGTATTTACAGTAGTAATGACATTACTGTAGTATTTACAGTAGTAATGACATTACTTTAGTATTTACAGTAGTAATGACATTACTTTAGTATTTAGAGTAGTAATGACATTACTTTAGTATTTACAGTAGTAATGACATTACTTTAGTATTTACAGTAGTAATGACATTACTGTAGTATTTACAGTAGTAATGACATTACTTTAGTATTTAGAGTAGTAACGACATTACTTTAGTATTTAGAGTAGTAATGACATTACTTTAGTATTTACAGTAGTAATGACATTACTTTAGTATTTACAGTAGTAATGACATTACTTTAGTATTTAGAGTAGTAATGACATTACTTTAGTATTTACAGTAGTAACGACATTACTGTAGTATTTACAGTAGTAACGACATTACTGTAGTATTTACAGTAGTAACGACATTACTTTAGTATTTACAGTAGTAACGACATTACTTTAGTATTTAGAGTAGTAACGACATTACTTTAGTATTTAGAGTAGTAATGACATTACTTTAGTATTTACAGTAGTAATGACATTACTTTAGTATTTACAGTAGTAATGACATTACTTTAGTATTTACAGTAGTAATGACATTACTTTAGTATTTACAGTAGTAATGACATTACTTTAGTATATACAGTAGTAATGACATTACTTTAGTATTTACAGTAGTAATGACATTACATTAGTATTTACAGTAGTAATGACATTACTTTAGTATATACAGTAGTAATGACATTACTTTAGTATTTACAGTAGTAATGACATTACTTTAGTATTTACAGTAGTAATGACATTACTTTAGTATATACAGTAGTAATGACATTACTTTAGTATTTAGAGTAGTAACGACATTACTTTAGTATTTACAGTAGTAATGACATTACTTTAGTATTTAGAGTAGTAACGACATTACTTTAGTATTTACAGTAGTAATGACATTACTTTAGTATTTACAGTAGTAATGACATTACTTTAGTATTTAGAGTAGTAATGACATTACTTTAGTATTTACAGTAGTAATGACATTACTTTAGTATTTACAGTAGTAATGACATTACTGTAGTATTTACAGTAGTAATGACATTACTTTAGTATTTACAGTAGTAATGACATTACTTTAGTATTTACAGTAGTAATGACATTACTTTAGTATTTACAGTAGTAATGACATTACTTTAGTATTTACAGTAGTAATGACATTACTGTAGTATTTACAGTAGTAATGACATTACTTTAGTATTTACAGTAGTAATGACATTACTTTAGTATTTAGAGTAGTAATGACATTACTTTAGTATTTACAGTAGTAATGACATTTAAATTTCCTCACATGGAGTTCATAAATTGAAATTTAATAAATGACGACTCATGAAGAATTCAACTTATGAACAACCTATAGGAACCAGTTGTGTTCGTATGTTGAAGACGACCTGTAAGCTGACATCATAACACCTGATGACATCATCATCTCAGTCTGTCACATACATTTGGAATAAAACCCGTTAAGTTTTCCTTCTGAGATGTGTCGTTTTGTTGCCATCATGTGACGACTGTTTGTGTCGAATCAGGTTTGGCTTTGCGTTACCGTGACGACTGTGAAACAACAGAATTAACAAATAAAGCGATCCTGTTCCTGTGGCATTCAGGACCCGTAGGAAAAACCAGACGAGCCTGTCTGACCACATGGCCTCGAAGGACACCAATGCAAAAAACATGCCGACCAATCAGAGGCCAGAGAATGAGGCCCCACCCCCGAGGTCAACAGTTGGTGACCTTCTGATGTCACTCCGTCAAAAGTCAAAAGGCTGATTATCAGCCAGCTGGGAGGCGGGGACTCCGCTTCCCAGCAGGCTGTTATCAGCCAATTGCCTTCTGACGTGGCTCTGAAGGTGATTGGCCGGTATCTGGGAGGCGGAGTCAGAGGAGAACCCACCGGATGTTCCTGTCGTTGTTCAGGAGGAACCTCCCCAGGATGTTGACGGCCAGAACCTGCAGCAGACCAAACGTTTATCACTTCCTGTGCGTCGATGAGGTCACACAAAGTAGGCGGGGCTTGTGTCCCTCACCCTCAGGCCGCTCTCCGACTTGATGTCCAGCACGGTGAGGACCGTCTCGTACAGAACGGCGTTCCCGACTGTCTTGGTGCTGTCCGTGTTGGTCGCCACCTGGACGGAAGCAAACGGCGGCGTCAGATTGGACGACGCAAACGACGGGCGGGTCATGTGACCCGGCGCACCTGAGCCAGGAGGTCGTTCATGGCGTCGCTCGCCGACTCGCTGTTGCGCCCGAGGATCCGCAGCAACCGCAAGATGCGAACCTGGAGGAGGAAAAGGAAGGTGAAAACAACCGACCGGATGAGAATCCGACCTCTGACCTGCGGCGTAGGCCACGCCCACCTGAAGGAATGGGTCGCTGACCCCGGCCACGTCATGCTCTGGAGAATACCCAGAAATCACCAGGCTCTTCATGATCTGGATCAGATCTGGCACCGTCTGAGACGCACACACACACACACACACACACACACACACGGGTCACAACAGGAAGTGGACACACACGAGGGGCGTGGCCTTGATGGCTCCTACCTTCCTGAAGCGCTCCAGCGTCTCCGGGTTGCGCTCGCAGAGTTCGGTGATCAGCACCACGGCGCCGTGTAACACACCTGCAACACACACACACACACACACACACACACACACACACACACACACATACACGAGGCGTCAGTGCCGTGACGCATCGGCGTAACCGTTAGCGACCGGACGGCGGCTCACCGTGGTTCTTCTCGGCCAGGAGGGAGCGAGCCGTGGGGGCGAACATCTCCCACAGATCCTGGACCTTCCTCACGATGTGGACGGCGCACAGAGCGGCCTGGAGGAGGGGGCAGTGGAAGGGTGGGGTCAGTCAGGTGACATCATCATCTGTGAAGCATCAATAAGCGCGGGGGGGGGGGGGGCGACGCCCACCTTCTTCTTGATGTAGGCGTTGGAGGCGCGGAGCAGCCGGTCGATCTCTGGAGCCAAATCTCTACACATCTCAGCTGAACCCATGCAGGCCAACGTGCAGAGAGCCAGAGACTGGACGTACTGGTTAGTGTGGAACAGGTCACTGGGACAGGAAGTAGACAGGCAGACATCAGCCATCATGTTTTCATCAACCAATAGACTTTATCCGTGAATAATTAATTTATATAAGTTACGTAAACAATGATAAAGAATAAAAAGAAACACAAAAGTCACGAAAACACACGAGTTACATCTCTACTCCACCAACGAGAACGAGATGCGGTCTCACTGATGTCGTATCCATCCGCCAACACGCGGTAAAGAACGAGATGCGGTCTCACTGATGTCGTATCCATCCGCCAACACGCGGTAAAGAACGAGATGCGGTCTCACTGATGTCGTATCCATCCGCCAACACGCGGTAAAGAACGAGATGCGGTCTCACTAATGTCGTATCCATCCGCCAACACGCGGTAAAGAACGAGATGCGGTCTCACTGATGTCGTATCCATCCGCCAACACGCGGTAAAGAACGAGATGCGGTCTCACTGATGTCGTATCCATCCGCCAACACGCGGTAAAGAACGAGATGCGGTCTCACTGATGTCGTATCCATCCGCCAACACGCGGTAAAGAACGAGATGCGGTCTCACTGATGTCGTATCCATCCGCCAACACGCGGTAAAGAACGAGATGCGGTCTCACTGATGTCGTATCCATCCGCCAACACGCGGTAAAGAACGAGATGCGGTCTCACTGATGTCGTATCCATCCGCCAACACGCGGTAAAGAACGAGATGCGGTCTCACTGATGTCGTATCCATTCGCCAACACGCGGTAAAGAACGAGATGCGGTCTCACTGATGTCGTATCCATCCGCCAACACGTGGTTCGTGTCTCATGTGACTCGTATCTGGAGGGACTACTTTATTGGTTTTCTGTCATTAGCATTTCGAGTCATTAGCATTAGCATAAACACGCTAAACGTGGGCTACAGTAGTTTGACTGAAGATCCAGCACTAATGGGGTTCCTACTTCTTGATGGAGTTGGTGATGAGCAGACTGGCGTCCTGCTTCTCATCCAGCAGCATCATGGCCCCCAGGTAGCCAACACGCTTCTCGCAGTAGCGGGGGCTGGCTATCATCCGAACACATTCCATCTGCAAAGAGCAAACCTCCTTTAAAGCTACTTCACATACCAGAGCCGCTGAACCCCACCCCACCCCCCACCCCCACACACACACACCCGCCCTCCCATGTTCACCCTCAGCCCTGGAGCTGAGAGGGAATCAGTGGCCTACTTTATTGTATTCACACTGGATTGTAATGGGGGGGTGGGGGAGCAGCACCAGTAGTGTTATACATCAAACGTGTGATTCCGCTCCCTCCCCCATTACCCCAGACGAACCCATGACGGGCTTTACTAAAATCCCCCCACCTGACCGAAGTGGGCAGGGTAGCCCAGCATGTGCACGTAGAGCAGCTTGGCCAGGTTGTGAGATCGGCCCCCGTTGTCGGACTGTCGGAACTGAGCCCGGATGGCGGCGCACTCCCGCTGGATGACCCCCCGCTCCTCACACTGGGTCCGGGCCGACCGGATCGCCCGGATCATCTCCTGCAGGGGCACTGATGGAGACATGGCTGTGTGTGTGTGTGTGTGTGTGTGTGTGTGTGTGTGGCAGTGGGTGGATGAGAAAAACAAGACGTTAAAATACAATAATCCACTGCAAACTTCTTAACTGGACAAAATCACCTCACTTCCTGTTTATATAAAATCTCCAGGTGTTTTTGTAACTCATTTTAAATAATAAAATATTATTTAAAACTAATTTTTAAATAATAGTTTGTAATTTTTTGTAATTTATATTTAATGGTTGATAATAATTATATAATTATACAATTATAATTGTGAAAACAACATGTTAAAACACAATAATCCACTGCAAATTAATAAACTAGACAAAATGACCTCACTTCCTGTGTATATAAAACCTACAGGTGTTGCTGTAACTTATTTTAAATAATAAAATGTTATTATTTACAACAAATTTTTAAATAACAGTTTCTTTTTATATAATAATTTATAATTAGAGCACCTTCGGAACGGTAATAACATTTTGTATTTGCTCCCGAAGATGTTGTCAATAAAGTTTTTGTCAATCATGTCAAGTTTGAAAGCTTCCTCCCGGTGACAGTATTTTATATTTGCTCCTGGAAATGCTGTCAGTAAAGTTTTTCTCAATCGAGCGCGTGAGGTTTCTTCTTCATGCAGTGAAATTATGAATTGTCCACCAAGTTAGCATGGCACGAGCCAGCGGCTAGCAACCTGACGAGCTAACCGTGCAGATGCTGTCAAACCTGCTCCACCGGACAGTCGAGCTAACCAGCTAGCTGAGCTAGCATGACGGTCTGTTAGCGGAAACACTTAACGCGCTAAAATGACGGCTCACCTCCGCGATGTACCGACGGTCACCGGCCTGTCGAAGTCCGCTGGTCCGGGCGAACCCCCTCCGGTACGCGGCAGCTGGCTGAAAACTCCCGAGTGTTCGGTAGTCAAGAGAACCGGAATCAGTCCAAACACTTCCTGTTGTTGCCTTCAAAATAAAAGACAGGTGAATGCTTTTAGAAGACTCCAAATTCTATTTTCTTAGTTTTTAAATAAGACTTTGTGGTTATTTCTCTAAAAATCTGCTGCAAACATCAATGTACTCTCATCGATGTTAAAACTTTTACACAATTTTTTTTTCAAGTTTAAGTATTTATTATTTTCTGTCAATGTAGTGTAATTCTTGGTGAGACAAACAATTTAGATAAGTGTAATTGGTAAAATGTTCTATTTTTGGGAAACTGGTCAAACCATTAACCAGTCCACCTCTCCAGCAATACAAAACACTTTCATGCTTGTCTGCTATGCTTTTCAATGTTTGTGGATGCAATATCTGATTCGTTTTAAATAATTAAAACAGTTCCAAATGTGACCGAGACATCCTGAACATAAAATTCTGGCTTGACTCTTAAAATAAAGCACAAACTCCGAGCTTTATTTTGAAATCGGATCTAGTTTCCTGTCGTGTTAAAAGTAGCTTCACCTAAACGCACCTGTGCTCCTCAGAGCCGGCCACGACTTCCGCAATTTGATCTTTTATTCAGAGTGGACTCCGCCCCATTGTGCGTCAGGTGTTCCAACAGGTGGATGAATCATTGATCAGGGGGCGCGTCCGAATTCAATGTAGTGAGAGCAAACAAGGAGGCAACGGAGCATCTGAACATGGAGCCTGACATACAACTTATGATTAAATGTTTTACACACGCACTTTAAAGCTCTATTATACACTAAAAATAAAAGTATTGGTAATTATTAATTTTTTTTATTTTGGAAAAACATTCTTAAACATTAGCAACCTGAATGTTTCTTCTCTGATGGAATGGTCCGAGAATAAAAACCATGAAACCATCTGAAAATTTCCTTTTTTGCATTGCAAAAGTGATGCGACAACACAGACACAAACAAGTAGAATAATCTATACAACTTCATTATTACATTTTTTTCCCCAACAGCTTCCAAGTTTGAGAAACATAGCAAAAAAATCAAGTCCATTCAAAGTCCAGCACTGGAAACTTTTCATACTTTCCCCTAGAAAGAGTCCATTTAAGCACAATCAGCCTCCAGAAGCCTCCTTCCATCTTCGTGAGGCCCAACCGGCTCCGGGTTCTCCTCCATGTTCAGGTCAACTACTGAACACAACTTCTGGCACAGGTGGGTAACGCCACCTGTTGGGGATGAAGACACCAGAGTTAACTGGAACTGAATTCAGCCGTTGGTACCCGCTGGTCTTCATCTTGATGAAGGTGGTCTTACCGAAAACCGAATCACAGCACCTTGGCTTGTTCTCCCAGTAGACCCCCAGGAAATAAACGGGAACGCCCATCGCGATGAAGGCCAGCCCGACCCCGCAGACCACCGGCTCCGAGTAGAACGAGAAGATGGCCAGGAAGGCCCAGACCAGCAGATACATCACCGGCCACACCAGGCTCACCTGCAGGAGGAGGCGGGGTCAGACGAGGATGCGGACGTCAAACGGGTGAGAATCCGGGGCGAGCTTCACCTTGAGGGGTCGATCCAAGTCCGGCTCCTTGACCCGCAGAACGATCAGTCCGGCCACGGCGACGCCGTAGAAGAGGTTGTTGGTGAAGCCCAGGTAGTTGATGAGGGTGTAGACGTCGCTCGTGCACAACATCAGAAGGGTGGACAGCAGCTGGGCGTGAGGGGAGGGGACTGTTAGCGTCCGAAATGGACCACGAAATGATTTCACAAACGGGACTCACGGTGAGCACCAAGGCAGGGATGGGTGTGCAGCTTTTGACGTGAATCATGGCCAGCAGACGAGGGAGGTGGCCTTCCCTCGCCCCGGCGAAAAACAGCCTGGAAGAGAGAGACCACCATGACGCTAACGCTAACCTAGACGGCCAAAGTGCTTCCTGTCGGATTGATTGAGTCATTGATGCTTGTCTTTGTCAAACACGTCTACAAGAGTAGACGGGGCAGACCGTGGGTGATGGAGAGGGGCAGAACAAACTGACCTCGATGTCGTGAAGAGGGAGCCGTTAACTCCCCCGAAGGTGGAGAGCGCCACGGAGATGGGCATGATCCAGGACATGACTCCCAGCAGTTTCTGCCCAAACGTCTGGAGGAGGAAGAGGAGGAAACAAATCAGACACGGAGATCCCGGCCGGAGATCAGGACGTCTCGGAGGAGGACGTGTCATCGTGGGCCGAAGCACCATCGGCTAACGCAATCGCATTCCAGAGAGATTAGCAACTCTTTTGAAATACGTGCGTCCGGTAACCACGGAGACGCATTCAGGAGTTCCGAGTTGTCTCACCACCGCCACGGCGTTGGAGGCCAGAATCTCCTGCGGGCTCATGGCGGTCATGTAGGCCATGTTGGCGAATACGAACACAAAGGTGACCAACGGGATGGAGATGAAGATCGCCCGCGGGAGATTCCTGGCAGGAAGTCAGAACAGACGGCGTTTCAGAGGGGGTTAACCCTTCCTGGAGCTGAGGCTGGATGCTGATGTGGCGGAACATATTCACGTCATGGTGTTGCATTACCTGCATGGGTCGACCATTTCCTCGGTGACGTAGTTGAGGAAGTTCCAGCCGGCGTAGGCGAAGGAGCCCTGCAGGACGGACAGAGCGATCAGACCCGCGTCGTAGCCCCGGAACGTCTGGAAGGCGTGGCTCGGCTCCAGCCAATAGTAGTGACCTGGAACCAGAAGACCAGCTTCACTGCTCCGCCTGCAGTACCTCAGACCGGACAGCAGAGGGCAGCAGGGGGCAGCTCTGAGTAGCAGCTGATCAGGAGTCACAACTTAAAGGCCATTTTGACCTGGTTTCCACGGAAACGAAAACACCAGAGCCACAAATACGTTTTGACATCTAAATTGTGAAATTTCTTTCGGGATTAATAAAGTATATATCTATTCATCCATCTATCAAAATAAAGATCTATATATATATAAACAACTACAGTCAAAGAGCGACAGAGAAAACTAAATTTTATTTACGTGTCGACGACATTTTGAACTCTTAAATAATATTTTTTAAAAAAAAACAGTTTAAGACCTGTAAAATTCAGAATCCTTTAATAATCCTTTATTAATAATTTTAATCAGTAAAATTAAGAAGCTGAACTTAAATTATCCACGCAGCAAACAAACAATACTGTGAGCCGTCAAATTGATATCTCTGGGCATTTTCCAGCTTTTACTTGAATTTAAAAAATTAAATTAAAAAAATTCACTGAACAATGAAAAATATCTGAAAAACATGTATCTATTTAACTTCTGCTCTTGCCAATGAGCCGAACGCATAGTTTGAGCGATGACAAATAACAGAAATCATAAAATATAATTTTTGAATAATCGTCCAATTTACAATTACAATAAAAACAAAACTAAAACACACAACAATTGGATGTTTATAGTTTATTTCCCCTAGCTAGCATCGGCCACATGCGGCCCGGGGGGGGGGGGGGGCCTACCTTTGCAGATCTGGACGACGCCCGTGACGATGATGAGGCCCAGCGCCAGCAGCTTCCCGGCGGTGAACACGTCCTGGACACACATGGCCCAGCGGACGCTGGAGCAGTTCACCCAGGTCAGCAGCACTGGAACGCCAGGGGGAGAACCCGTTAGCGTCCGCTACTGAGGCTAACGGCTAAGCCCCCAGAATGCTTTGCTGCAGGACTCACACAGGCACGCGGCAGCCAGGAGGCGCAGGGCGCTCTCTGGGGGGAGGCAGGAGGGGAAGAAGGGCTGCAGGATGTAGGTGGAGAAGGTGAGGGTGATCACGGCCTGGGTGGTGGGGCAGATGATCAGCACCGACGTCCACAGGCGGAGGAACCTGGGGGGGGGGGGGCAATAGAGACACGTAGAATTACAACCACACGAGTGGACAGTCACATGACCCGTTGACGCGCCTTCTCACCCCGCCAGGCCCCCGAACACGTCCTTGATGTAGGCGTAGTCCCCCCCAGACTTGGGGATGGTCACGCCCAGCTCCACGTAGCACAGCGCCCCCACAGCGGTGATGAGCCCCGTGAGGACCCACACCAGCAGGGCCACGCCCACCGAGCCGGCGTTCACCAGGACCCCTTTAGGACTCACGAAGATGCCCGACCCGATGATGTTACCTGTGGGGGGGGTTCAAACCAGACACGACCAATCAGGAGACGCGTCCGGGTCAGGTGGTGTTCTGAGGTTTACAGGCGGCAAAAATGATGTAAATTAGAAAAGTCCTAAAAACGAAAGCGTGGAATAAAATAATGAAGAAAATTTCTTCACGGAATAAATAATAAATATATAAATAAACAAAAAAATTTAGAGAATTTCTCAAAAACTCCCTCATGTAAAAAGATAATTCTTCATTTTTTCCACTAATCTCTATTTTTCACTGATAGTAAAACTTTAAATCAGGTTCCACTCCACGCGGGTGGGGCGGCCCCTCCCATCTTCACCTGTTATATTACCGGTATCGTGTGGGGGAGGGGGGCCCACGTGGACCGACTCACCGACTATGATGGCGCACGCGCTCACGAGCCCGATCTCCTTCTTCAGGGCCACCCCGGAGCCCCCTCCCGGTTCGGTCCCCGCGTCGCTCCGCGCCCCTCCCGGGTCCGACCGACTGGCCCCGTCGCCGGGGCCGCTCCGCTGCCTCGGGCCCTCGGTCATCCTGGGGATCAACGCGGGGTTTCCTGGTCCGGGTCGCGGGGGCTGCCGCACCTCCACCTGCCTAAATAGGGAGGCGGGAGACGTGTGGACGCACCTGCAGACGCTGGTGACGTCACACCCTCCCCCTCCCCCCCTGTAGGGGTCAGACGTCACGCTCGTACCCAAAACTGTGCTGCCGGTGGAGATGACGTCACAGCCAGCGTCAATACAAGAGCTGGCAATTATCGACCAATGAATGCACCCCGAAGACCTTGGCCCCGCCCCCTTCATGAGGACGAATGTTTAATTAATTAAAAACTAATTATACATACAGATAGACTAAACTTTAGACAGCCTTGATTAAAAAATAAAATATAATAAAATAAAAATGAATTAACAAATTAAATAAAAAATAACAAAAATAAAGACAATAATAAAAATAAATACAAAACTGATTATTAAAGTTCTGCTTAAAATAATGAGGTACAGTTTTCATTGTATAAAAACACCAGTTTGAACTGGTTACCTGTATAAAAATACCAGTTTGAACTGGTTACCTGTATAAAAACACTAGTTTGAACTGGTTACTTTATAAAAACACCAGTTTGAACTGGTTACCTGTATAAAAACACCAGTTTGAACTGGTTACCTGTATAAAAACACTAGTTTGAACTGGTTACTTTATAAAAACACCAGTTTGAACTGGTTACCTGTATAAAAACACCAGTTTGAACTGGTTACTTTATAAAAACACCAGTTTGAACTGGTTACTTTATAAAAACACCAGTTTGAACTGGTTACCTGTATAAAAACACCAGTTTGAACTGGTTACTTTATAAAAACACCAGTTTGAACTGGTTACTTTATAAAAACACCAGTTTGAACTGGTTACTTTATAAAAACACCAGTTTGAACTGGTTACCTGTATAAAAACACCAGTTTGAACTGGTTACTTTATAAAAACACCAGTTTGAACTGGTTACCTGTATAAAAACACTAGTTTGAACTGGTTACTTTATAAAAACACTAGTTTGAACTGGTTACTTTATAAAAACACCAGTTTGAACTGGTTACTTTATAAAAACACCAGTTTGAACTGGTTACTTTATAAAAACACCAGTTTGAACTGGTTACCTGTATAAAAACACCAGTTTGAACTGGTTACTTTATAAAAACACCAGTTTGAACTGGTTACTTTATAAAAATACCAGTTTGAACTGGTTACTTTATAAAAACACCAGTTTGAACTGGTTACTTTATAAAAACACCAGTTTGAACTGGTTACTTTATAAAAACACCAGTTTGAACTGGTTACTTTATAAAAACACCAGTTTGAACTGGTTACCTGTATAAAAACACTAGTTTGAACTGGTTACTTTATAAAAATACCAGTTTGAACTGGTTACTTTATAAAAATACCAGTTTGAACTGGTTACTTTATAAAAACACCAGTTTGAACTGGTTACTTTATAAAAACACCAGTTTGAACTGGTTACCTGTATAAAAACACCAGTTTGAACTGGTTACTTTATAAAAACACCAGTTTGAACTGGTTACTTTATAAAAACACCAGTTTGAACTGGTTACTTTATAAAAACACCAGTTTGAACTGGTTACCTTTATAAAAACACCAGTTTGAACTGGTTACTTTATAAAAACACCAGTTTGAACTGGTTACTTTATAAAAACACCAGTTTGAACTGGTTACCTGTATAAAAACACTAGTTTGAACTGGTTACTTTATAAAAACACTAGTTTGAACTGGTTACTTTATAAAAATACCAGTTTGAACTGGTTACTTTATAAAAACACCAGTTTGAACTGGTTACTTTATAAAAATACCAGTTTGAACTGGTTACTTTATAAAAACACCAGTTTGAACTGGTTACTTTATAAAAACACCAGTTTGAACTGGTTACTTTATAAAAACACCAGTTTGAACTGGTTACCTGTATAAAAACACTAGTTTGAACTGGTTACTTTATAAAAACACTAGTTTGAACTGGTTACTTTATAAAAACACCAGTTTGAACTGGTTACCTGTATAAAAACACTAGTTTGAACTGGTTACTTTATAAAAATACCAGTTTGAACTGGTTACTTTATAAAAATACCAGTTTGAACTGGTTACTTTATAAAAACACCAGTTTGAACTGGTTACTTTATAAAAACACCAGTTTGAACTGGTTACCTGTATAAAAACACCAGTTTGAACTGGTTACTTTATAAAAACACCAGTTTGAACTGGTTACTTTATAAAAACACCAGTTTGAACTGGTTACTTTATAAAAACACCAGTTTGAACTGGTTACCTGTATAAAAACACCAGTTTGAACTGGTTACTTTATAAAAACACCAGTTTGAACTGGTTACTTTATAAAAACACCAGTTTGAACTGGTTACCTGTATAAAAACACCAGTTTGAACTGGTTACTTTATAAAAACACCAGTTTGAACTGGTTACCTGTATAAAAACACTAGTTTGAACTGGTTACTTTATAAAAACACTAGTTTGAACTGGTTACTTTATAAAAATACCAGTTTGAACTGGTTACTTTATAAAAACACCAGTTTGAACTGGTTACCTGTATAAAAACACCAGTTTGAACTGGTTACCTGTATAAAAACACTAGTTTGAACTGGTTACTTTATAAAAATACCAGTTTGAACTGGTTACTTTATAAAAACACCAGTTTGAACTGGTTACTTTATAAAAACACCAGTTTGAACTGGTTACCTGTATAAAAACACCAGTTTGAACTGGTTACTTTATAAAAACACCAGTTTGAACTGGTTACTTTATAAAAACACCAGTTTGAACTGGTTACTTTATAAAAACACCAGTTTGAACTGGTTACCTGTATAAAAACACCAGTTTGAACTGGTTACCTGTATAAAAACACCAGTTTGAACTGGTTACCTGTATAAAAACACTAGTTTGAACTGGTTACCTGTATAAAAACACCAGTTTGAACTGGTTACCTGTATAAAAACACCTGCTGACCAGCAGCCAATCGCTACAGAGGACAGAACATGTGAAGATGGTTTCACTAACCTTTATTGACAAGGTCCAAACACACAAACAAAATAAAAAACGTGACAGACAGCCCCTAAACGAAGTGGGACGCGACCCGGAAACAGTGACGGGGTTCAAGTATGGAATGAGCGTTTGATTCGGGTCCGGCTGAGGGGGGGAGGGGGGGGCAAACAGACAGGGGGGCGTGTCCGGAGCACGCGGGGGGTGGGGTGGGGGCGTGTCCTCACAGGCCGATGGTGTAGGAGCGTCCCGCCGGGTTGTGGATGGCGGAGCAGGACGGCTCTGTCACCGCCCACTCGTACCACACCTTCTTCCCGTTGTTGCAGCGCCAGAATCGCACCGTCACGTCGTCGTCCCGGGAGACGGCGATGGGTTGCTGCGTGGGGGGAGGGGGGGGCGGAGGGTTTGATTATTACCTGGCAGACGGGGGATGATGTGAACGTGACGGTTGGACTCACTTTGAGGGGGAACAGGATGGGGAACCAGGAGAACATCCCGGGCGAATGCGTCTCCGGTTTGATACCTGGAACCAGAACAAACACTTCCTGTTGACACCCGACCTGTAGAGAAATGCCCACTGACTGGGGGGGGGAGGGTGGACCTACTGAGCGTCACGTCTTTGTACAGCGTGGTCTCAAAGTATCCGGCGAATCCGTGGAGCACCGAGTTGCATCCCACGGAGAACCTGAGGCACTGGTAGCGGTTGTTGTTGGTGTCTGGAGACAGGACAGGAAGTTGAGGACGGCCATGAGGCAGAAACAGGAAGTAGCAGCTGCCCTTCCCCCCACCTACCTGTCGTGGGGTGCGTGAAGGTGAAGCAGGCTTTGGGCTCGGCCAGCTGGTGGAAGTTGTGCAGGCGGACGACGTACGGCGTCTCGAAGTGGCTCTCGGGGTCCTTGTCGCGCTCGCGGCAGCTCCGCACCTCGTTGTAGAGCTTGGAGGAGGACAGAGGAGCCAGGAAGGAGGTGTAGGAGCAGGGGATGCTCACGCCGTCGTCTGACAGGAAAAAGAGGACGTGAACGTCACGCGAAGAAGCCTTTCAGAATAAGAGTCCCCCCCGACACGACGCACCTTTAAGGAAGCGCTGCGCCCCGTCTAAACATTCCGGGGAGAGCTCGTTGTCGCCGAACGATCCCAGCAGCTCGCTGACGATGATGTCGGCTTTCTCCGGCGCCGCCCACTCGCGCATGTCACATGACACCACCGTCACGTGCTCGCCCCACTCCTCGAAGCGACAGTTCTCCAGCCTGAGCAGCCAATCAGAACCTCCTGACTATAATTCATCTCATGACGTCATGACGTCACGTTTCCTGCCTACTGTGGTACTTTGTCTCCCCCTTGTGGCAGCAGGATGAATTACACCCCGGACCCCCGCTACCTCCACTCACGTGATGATGGCGTTGGGGTTCTTCTCCACGGCGTACACCTTCAGCTTCCTGTCTGCCAGCCTGGCGGCGCGTAGCGACGTGTTGACCAGGGGCCCCCTGCCGGCCCCCAGCACCATCAGCACCCTGATACCAACAGACGGGGGGGTGGGGAGACATGATGCGTTTGGAGGCGCAAAATGGAACGTGACCCGGCGCTGCTGTCGGGGTACTCACTGCACGTTGGTGTCCTTCTGCTCCTCGGGGACTCGGTCCAGCAGACATTTATACACAGCCTGTCGGGTCAGAACGGGTTGTGGGTTCAATTCCACACACTAACAACCACTAACTGCTCCAGTGGGTCCAGTCTCACCTGTTGGTACTGGGAATACTTAATGGGATCCTTCTCAAACACTTCGTACGTCTGAGACTCCAGATTATCCATGAGAGGCTGGAGGAGACAGAAAGAAAAACTTCATTATTTCCAAAGAGTAAACTTGGATTAGCTAAAAAAATCATTCGTTGTTGTCAAATCTAGACGCTGAACATGGTTATATATTCGTAAATAAATTATTTTCCCACCACAAGTCCATTCCCTGTGTTGTTTTATAGCAGTAAACAAATGTTGAGATGTTTGAGACGTCAATAAAGCTAAAATATTAGCGTCAAAGTCTCCGTTCTTTACAAGAAACCTGGTTTCCTCCTTTTGATCTACAGCTGATAACTAAAGAACCCAAGAGGTTAGAAATAAACAGTTGTTCCTGATGACACACAGGTCTATTTATTATAATAAATAAAACTAAAAAAATTAATAAAATAAATAATAAAAATAAAACACAGGTCTATTATAATAAATAATAATAAATAATAAATAACACACAAGTCTATTTATTATAATAAATAATAAATAAAAAAATTAATAAAATTAGAAAAAATTATGAAATAATAAAAATAAATAATACACAGGTCTATTATAATAAATAAATAATAATAAATAACACACAAGTCTATTTATTATAATAAATACATAAAAAAATGTTTTAAATTATAAATAAAAATAAATAAAACACAGGTCTATTATAATAAATAAATAATAATAAATAACACACAAGTCTATTTATTATAATGAATAATAAATAAAAATTGAATAACAAATAAAACTAGAATAGAAATCTGCATCAAAGTGATTTTAATTTAATTCTAATTGAGTCTAGACTTTCTTTTGATAGTTTTTCTGTCTTCATAGTCATAAAACTTAAAACTGCAGATTCTGTGGGCTTGAATCAAAACGCTCCCCGACGTTTCCGGATGGGAGGAACACGTCTGGCAGTCAAAGGGTTAACCCAGCTCACCTGGAGGGGGGACTGCAGGTAGTCCTCGTAGCCTTTGGCGAAGAGCTCGTAGGCGTTGGGGGCGGGCCGGTTCTGGTTGAGGTACTCCAGGTACTGCAGGTAGGAGCGGAAGTCCTTCTCCGTGTGGCGGCTGGCCCCCGTGAAGATGAACTGGGCCTCCAGCTGGAAGACAAAGCACACCGGCTGAACCTCAGCCCGACCTGGGGACCCCGTGACCCCGGGGGGGGACGCACCTTGAACAGAGAGAAGATCAGGCGCTGGTGGGCTTTGGACAACACGGGGAAGCCCTTCTTATTGGTCAGGAAGATGCTGGTGGGGAGGATGGCGGCTTTGATTGGCTCCCCGAGCCACTTCTCTATCACGGCTTCTGACGGCATGTCTGCCCCCACCTCCACAGCTGCAACACACACACACACGTCAGTCGTACACACACACACACGCACACACACACACACACACCTTCACGTCGTCACGACGACCCCTCACCCAGGCAGATCCTCTTGTTGTAATCGCAGAGCGCTCGCAGCGAGTGCCACCTGAGAGGAACCACAATGAGTCCTCAAGGAAAGGAAACCAGGAAGTGGACTACAAACTAAAAAAAACAAACCCCTCACCAGTTCCAGGTCTTCTCCTCCACACTGGGGTCGTCGCTGTAGACGCTGGGCTCGTTCTCAATCAGGTCCTCCCTCGTGTCCTCCGCCGCCATGAGAGGGACGCGGATCCAGAACTAAAAATGGACACAACGGATTAGAACCGACATGCGCGTTCACACCCGGTTCTGACGATCCGGTTCAGCTCACGTTGGAGGTGTGGTGTCCGGTGTGGATGTGATTGAGCAGCATTCGGGCCAGATTGGCGTTATGGGGGCCTTTGATGGGGATCATGAAGACGGGCAGACCCAGGTAGGCGGTGAAGTTGAGCTCCTGAGACAGAGCCTGCAGAGACACACAGGAAGTAGAATAAAGAGGACAGGAAACCAGACGGGTGGAGACGACGCCGACATTAAACAGAACCGAGTCACAAACTTACAGCCTCCGAGTTTCGACGCAGTGTCTCAATTTCGGAATCTGCGTCGATCCACGGCGACAGCTTCCCGACGATTAGAGTATTCCAATCTGTAAAAAAATAAAAATAAATAAAACAAATGGTTGTTAATATTTTCAAGAGCTTTAAATAGTAACATTCACCTGGTTCTGACTCTAAAAAGTCACGACAATCACGTCTTTCCACTTCAGTGATTTAAAAAATATAACAGAAATCAAAATTAAGATAAAAAATAAATAAATAATAACACACAGGTTTATGTATATTAAATAAATAAAAATAAATAAAACACAGGTCTATTATAATAAATACATAGTAAATAGTAACACACGTCTATTCATTAAAATAAATAAATAAAACAAGTCTTATAATAAATACATAATAATAAATAACACACAGGTCTATTTATTATAATACATAATAAATAATAATAATTAACAGAAATGACAAATTAAATTAGAATAGAAATCTGCATCAAAGTGATTTAAATTTAATTCTAATTGAATAAATCCATAGTATTATATATTATTATAATATATTATTATTATTATTATACTGTATAATACAGTAAAAAAACAGGGGTCCTCTACGGGGTCTCATCAGGACCAATTCAGGGGTTTTATTTAGGTCTAAGTAACAACAGGTTCTGACGTCACAGGAGCACGGGATGACGTAAACACCGACCTCTTCCACACAGCAGCAGGTCTGAGCGGGTCTGGGCTCCGGGTCGGGATTTCGCGGGTTCGGACTCGAACTCCCTCCGGAACCGCGGGTGGAACAGCGGCATGCACAGGAAGTCAAACCTGCGCACGAGGGAGAAGCACGTGACGTCATAAGTCCAGCAGACGTGAAACACAAACACATGAAACTAAATGATGTTAGCATGTTAGCTTAAAGCTAACGCGCGGCTGCTGCGTTCGGCGTCGCTACCAACGGGCACGTGCTGGTCACGTACCGGCTAGCTTAGCGGAGCATCACAGCGCGAGACAAACTAGCTACGTCACTCTCGTTACGTCGCTTTTACGCAAACAAACCGCTGTCGTCTCCTCACCCGAGTTTCGCAACCGCGGCTAACGTTTCCGCGATCTCCGGGACGCAGTTGAGGTCTCTCCCGCAGGACACCCTGCCTCCCGAACTAGCGGACGCCATGATGTTCGCCGACTGAACGGACTGAGCCGGAGCGTCAACCTGCTGCTGCTAACGAGGAAACCGACGCCATCTTGGATCCGCAGGGACGTAAATGATCACTGCCCAGCAAGAAGCACGTGACCCAAAATGGCTACGGAAGTACCTCAGTTGCCTGCGGCTGAAATACCGCGATAACTGCGTAGTTCAGCTCGTGAGTTCCACAGTCGACATTTAAATATCAAAAACAATAATAATAATAATATTAACTATTATTATTATTAATATTAATAATAATAACAGTAATTATTATTATTATTAATAATAATAAAAATTACTGTTATTATTATTATTATTAATAATTCGGCGTTATTATTGCTGTTATTATTATTATTATTAATAATAATAATAGTAATTATTATTATTAATAATAATGATAACAATAATAATAATAAATAATGATTTATTGATCTTGCGTATTAATATTTTATTTTTATTATTATTATTATTATTATGATTATTATTATTATTATCATCATCATCATCATCATTATTATTATTATTATTATTATTTATTTATTTATTTATTTTTTAAATTATTATTACCACCAGAGTTCTCTTTAAATTTCGTTGTCGACTCCGTATGATGACAATGAAAGCATTCTATTCTATTCTATAGATTCATATATATTACATACATATTATATGTTAATATATTTTAACATATGATATACATATTAAATATTTACAATCATTAGTTCACATTCATTCACTATTCTACTCTATTATTGTTATTGTTATTTTATTTATTTTATTACCATATTATATATACAATAAGCCAATCAAAATAAAATCAGTCGGGTGTGGAAAAATCATTATGTTTTCACCACTAATCTGCAAATTTATCCAGATCAGGTCGTAATCTCATAAACAACGTGTTGTGTCGCTATAGCAACAACAAGGGGGTTGAGGCAGGACACTGCCACCAAAATGTAACTGAGATAACCTTTTTAAGTCGCTCTAATGGATTCTACACCTCTGCGACGGTTAACACATCTACACAAATCACGATGAAAATTACGTTTTGTCTTGCAAACTTTACTGGTGACAAACACACGGTTTATCACTAGTGCTCTATTCAACAAATTTGAGTAGAGCCACATCCCCATGGTGTTTCTATATGTGTATAAGTGTGCATAACGCTGTTAGAAAAGATGGTGCCACCTGAAGACTACCTGACGCGCTGGTTTAACAACAAACTGAAAGTGATGGCTCAGTTTGGCGTGAACTTGCACACGGCTACATGTGAGGTCTGCACAAAGCGGCTTCTAGGATATCGCTTTCACAGCAGGTCGGATAATATATTGCTTTCGCACACAGCTCTATGTGTGCCTGGGGAGGCTATAAAAGGGTACAAACACATCGGAGGATTAGACACTAGATGAGAAAATTAAATTGGATGGCAGCAGTCAACACTTCTATACCAGCAGCGATGGTGACGAGGCTTGATTTCATTGTTTAACCAGTTTTCCTGGAGACAGACACCGGGTTTAATCTGTTTTTGAGGAGAACCTGAGGGCCAATTTTGGGGGGAACGCATTGATCGATGTGCGTGACCTTTATTTACATCATCATGGCTTTGGAGGAGATCTGCGGCTTCTCTGTGGAAGCTTCGACCGCGTCTCATCGTACCATCGACTGTGATGACTTTGGGTTGAAGAGGCTGAGTAAATCCGAGCGAAGCGGCGGAATCCCGTTGCGTTTCTTCCTGCCAGCTCCATCCGTCCGTTCGGCCCCGGCCCAGAGGCCCTTCCCTTTGTCCCACGGAACGACCACCCTGGGTTTCGTCTTCCAGGACGGGGTGGTTGCAGCTGCTGACACGCGTGCCAGCGCCGGGGGGCTGGTAGCCTGCCCGGCCGTCAGTAAGATTACCCCGCTTCACTCCCATTTGGTGGTCACGTCCTCTGGCAGCGGGGCAGATTGCATGTTGTGGGAGCGGATTCTGAGCAGGGAGGTCAGACTCTACCAGCTACGCCACAAGAGACGCCTCTCCATACGCGGCACCGCCAAGCTGCTGTCCTTCATGCTGCACCCCTTCAAGGGGACCGACGTGTGCGTGGCCCTGACCCTGTGTGGTTGGGATCTTGGAGGCCCCCAGGTGATATACGTGTGCAGCGATGGATCCCGGCTGCAGGGTGAGGTGTTCTCCGTGGGTTCTGGTTCTCCCTACGCGTACGGCGTTCTGGACAGAGACCTGAGGTGGAACCTGAGTGGAGAGGAGGCCATGGCGCTGGCGAGGGAAGCCGTGTTCAGAGCCACGCACAGGGACGCCTACTCAGGAAACAGCGTGGATCTGTTCCACATCACGGCCCAGGGATGGAGCCGAAGACGGAGAGAAGACCTGAGAGAGGAATATTATAAAGACATGGAGAAGAAAAAGAATAAATGAATTAGTTGAAGCAAAACATTATAGGGCTTCCTGGGGATTAGAAATAGTGTTTACTCAGTTACAGCGAGATGTGTAATGAATAGACTAAGAGTCCATTTGTCTTACTCAATTTTGCAAACTTCCTGATATAATGCACTGATTTGAGATTGTATTTCCTCTTACTTATTGGTTTTTAGTGTTTCTGAAGCTCTTTAGTGTTTTCATCTAATGTAAAATTGTAAAATGTTTTGAATGTGATTAAAGTGTTTTTGAAAAAGTCAAAGTCTTCTTCTTCTTCTTCTTCTTCTTCTTCTTCTTCTTCTTCTTCTTCTTCTTCTTCTTCTTCTTCTTCTTCTTCTTCTTCTTCTTCTTCTTCTTCTTCTTCTTCTTCTTCTTCTTCTTCTTCTTCTTCTTCCCTGCTTCTTGAGGTCTGTTGTGTTATTTGTGTATTATGTCCTGCTAATCTCTACAGTATGGGTTAGAACACCCTGAGGGATCCCTGTATTTGCTTGTGTCTCTAATTAAGCCTGATTTGTCTGTTGTTCCACTCCCGATGCCACTGCGTGTATTTACACACACCGACTAAAGCCCATCTATATGCGCGCTCACAGGTGTCTGCTCTCTTTTATTTGTGCGCACCATGTTCACACGTTTTGTCATTAAAGCGCTGCGCTGGCAGAAGCGCAGGGAAAAAAACCCTCTGAGAGATGGATCCTGCTTGTAGCCCCGGAGCAGCGAGAATGATAATAACTCAGGAACATGTTGTACAGAATGTGACACGAACACATCCAGGCTGCACCCAGCTCCAAAGACAGATTAGAGGAGCAGTAATTCTGAATCCTAAACCAGGCATCTTGTACCACGTGACAGTCGGTGGAGCAGAAGCTGACAGAAAACCTCCTCAGATCTCCTCCGGGAGAAGAAAAGCATTGTGGGAATTTATTCTGAAAACCAACTCATTCCTTAATTCCACGTAATTCTCTATGTCAGGTAATAAGCCGATACCTTCACGAGGAATTTCAGGGACAGGATAAGATGTTCTGTCCACGATCACACAGACAGGCTTTGTCCCGACAAACCAGTTGTCCCGGTGGTTTCAATGAGGGGGGGGGCGCACAGAGCCCCATCGGTTACATAACATACCATCACACAATGAACAGGTGAAGAGTCAAAGCGGGGCTGTCCTGATGATAAAGGAGACACTTGCGCCATCTGCTGTTTAGTCAGTGGAATTGCACCTTATAGTCACAAGCCCGTGGTCATTCAATTTGATTTTCTTTGCCCATATTCAGAGGTCAAAGGTCAGATTTAGTTTGTTTTGATTTGTTCAAGTCTTCTTGTATTTGATTTATCTTAAATTCTCCTTAGGAATTCTGTCCTTAAGGAGGAGGAGGAGAGGAGGAGGAGGGAGAGGAGGAGGAGGAGGAGGAGGAGGAGGAGGAGGGTAGGAGGGGAGGAGGAGGAGTGAGGAGGAGGGAGGAGGAGGAGGAGGAGGAGTGAGGAGGAGGAGGAGAGGCGGATGAGGAGTAGGAGGCGGAGGAGGAGGAGGAGGAGGAGGAGGAGGAGGAAGGAGGAGGAGGCGAGAGAGGAGGAGGAGGAAGGAGTAGGCGAGGAGGAGGAGGAGGAGGAGGAGGCAGGAGGATGCAGGCGGAGGCGGCTGCGGTAGGAGAGGAGGCTGGAGAGGAGGAGGGCGATGATGCGGGAGGATGGGAGGCTGCTTCTTCTTCTTCTTCTTTCTTCTTCTTTCTTCTTCTTCTTCTTCTCTTCTTCTTCTTCTTCTTCTTCTTCTTCTTCTTCTTCATTCTGTCTTCTTCTTCTTCTTCTTCTTCTTCTTCTTCTTCTTCTTCTTCTTCTTCTTCTTCTTCTTCTTCTTCTTCTTCTTCTTCTGGTTGCTCCCCAGAATGTCGTACAGAGGTCGAGTTTTAGTGATAAACAACCTGGTAGCCTCACAGCTGTGGCACCGCTTGGCCTGTATGGACCCTCCATCAGGGTTTCTAGCCCAAATCCAGACCAAATTTGTTAACTTTTTCTGGGATGAGCTGCATTGGGTGCCTCAAGGAGTGTTGTTTTTATCAAGAGAGGAGGGAGGACAAGGCCTCATCCACCTGGCTAGTAGAACAGCCACGTTCAGATTACAGTTCATCCAGCGGTTTCTTACCGGACCAGCGGATCTGACGTGGAGAGAGGTAGCTAGCTGCATATTCAGACGTGTGAGTAACTTGGGACTGGATGCTGCACTGTTTTTAATGGATTCTAAGCTTCTGAAGTTAAATGGTTTGCCTCCTTTCTATCATGGTGTTTTTAAGTCATGGGCCCTTTTTAAAAGAAGCCCAGGGAAACGCTCTGACTCTCTGTTCTGGTTACTGAAGGAACCACTAGTACATGGAGCCAGGCTGGATGTCTGCAGTGGAGCCACACCTGGGCTGTCTGCAGCGCTTTACAGGACCAGGACCCTGACCCTCCAGCAGCTGGTGGACAACACCGGGCCAGCGTTGGCGGATGCCCAGGCTGTGAGCTCCCTGCTGAACATCCAGTCCACCAGGGTGGCTCTGAGGGTGCTACAACTGTGGAGGCAAAGACTCTCCGGGAAGGAGAGAAGCCTCCTCCTGGACTATAGTACAGGGACTGTGCCGGACAGCAAAGATCCTTTCCCTGAGGTCCACATCAGTCCCCTGTTTGGGGAGCTGGAGGGTCCCCTCCTCAGAGATGAACGACAAATCAGCCTGCACACGGCCAACAAAAAAGTACTGTACAAATACTGTGTCAAAGTAATCAACAAGAGAAACCTATGTAACAGAGCGCCCACTGCCTGGGCCAGCAGAATGACGGGAAATGGACCTGACCCACAGTGGAGACTTCTATACAAACCTCCCCTCAAGAAAAAAACAGCCGACCTCCAGTGGAGAATTTTACACGGTGCCATCGGTTCCAATGCTTTTATCTCTGTTTTTAACCCTGCGGTGTCCAGCCAGTGTCCCTTCTGTCCCCTTCGTGAGACAGTCTTTCATGCTTTTAGTGAGTGTGGGAGACTTGCAGTGCTCTTCACTCTTCTAACGAATGTTTTTAATCTGCTCAGTGAAAATTTTAGTGTGAGGAAATTCGTCTACGGTGCTGGGTACAATACATCGAATCAGAGAAAGTGGCAGCTTTTAAACTTTATCTCTGGAGAAGCAAAACTCGCAATTTACGTGACCAGGAAGAGAAGAATTGAAAACAATACTGTTCAAGACGCAGCCACTGTTTTTTGCTGTAACATCAGATGTCGCTTAAAACTAGAATTTGGTTTCTATAAAATGACAAAAGACCTAAATAACTTTAGGAACATCTGGTGTCACAAAAATGTCCTATGCACCTTAATTGATGATCAACTCAATTTTGCAAACTTCCTGATATAATGCACTGATTTTTGATTGTATTTCCTCTTACTTTATTGGTTTTTAGTGTTCCTGAAGCTCTTTAGTGTTTTCATCTAATGTAAAATTGTAAAATGTTTTGAATGTGATTAAAATGTTTTTGAAAAAGTCAAAAGAAAAAGTCAAAGTCTTCTTCTTCTTCTTCTTCTTCTTCTTCTTCTTCTTCTTCTTCTTCTTCTTCTTCTTCTTCTTCTTCTTCTTCTTCTTCTTCTTCTTCTTCTTCTTCTTCTTCTTCTTCTTCTTCTTCTTCTTCTTCTTCTTCTTCTTCTTCTTCTTCTTCTTCTTCTTCTTCTTCTTCTTCTTCTTCTATACTTTATTGACCCCAAACTGGGAAATTGTCATGTTGCAGCAGCATTCAAGACATAAACACAAGATGAGAAGAACGATGAAAACTAAGAAGAAGAACATAATTTGGGGATTGAATAAAATTAACAGTAATAGGTTTATATTAAAAAGTAAGAAGATATACTCACATCTATACATTTCAGACTCAAAATAAGTATGTACAGTGAAATATACAGATAATAAACATAAAATGTGAAATTATTCTTCCTGGGTTTTTTTTCTCCATTAGAACAAACTGGGCAAAATATTTTGTCTTAAGTGAATGCAAATTATTTTTCTGTATTTTTATAGGTAGTGGCACTTTCCTTTTTTATTATCTTTTATGTTTTTACAGGTTTTATATTTGTTCTGTGTTTTTTCACCCGGACTCCTGCTGTGTTGTCCTCCGTGGACACAGGGGGCGCTGTGGCGCCTCCTCCCCCATGTCTGAGACTATAAATCCCGGCGGAAGTCGCTGTCTCATCAGACCCTTTCAAAGATGGCGCTTCTGGATGTGATGCGGAGTGATTGTGCGGATTTTTCGTTTGATTACCGCCGGTCTTTCAGCGGGAGTCGCGGCCCCAGGCAGCGGGACGTGGGGTTGGACGCGGCGCAGGGAGACGACCTCCGGTTGTTCGTGAACAACCCGCCGCGGTCCGCGGACGAGGACGGCATCGAGCGGAAGATCGAGCTGCTGCACGGAACCACAACGCTAGCCTTCAAGGTAGGAGGACCGGCGTGACGTCACAGCCGCAGTTTGATCAAATACCGAAATAATGAATGAAAAACTTTGCTTGAATAATTAATAACACAACTTAAAAACTTAAATAATAAATCAAACATTTAGCTCCAGAGCTAACGGTCGTGTAGCTCCAAAGCTAACAGTCGTGTAGCTCCAAAGCTAACAGTCGTGTAGCTCCAAAGCTAACAGTCGTGTAGCTCCAAAGCTAACAGTCGTGTAGCTCCAAAGCTAACAGTCGTGTAGCTCCAAAGCTAACAGTCGTGTAGCTCCAAAGCTAACAGTCGTGTAGCTCCAAAGCTAACAGTCGTGTAGCTCCAAAGCTAACAGTCGTGTAGCTCCAAAGCTAACAGTCGTGTAGCTCCAAAGCTAACAGTCGTGTAGCTCCAAAGCTAACAGTCGTGTAGCTCCAAAGCTAACAGTCGTGTAGCTCCAAAGCTAACAGTCACGTAGCTCCAGAGCTAACAGTCACGTAGCTCCAGAGCTAACAGTCGTGTAGCTCCAGAGCTAACACGACAAGTGTCTGTAAACTTTAGCATGCTAGCGTGGCTATGAAAGGTTTCGTCAAGAGGTTCAGACGTTTTTCTTTATCTGCTCTAACTTTCATGGCAGGACTCGTTTCCGGTTAGCTGCTGAACAAATGAATGGGACTCAAAGCGTCTCTTGTTTTTCATTGGTTCAATTTAGTGAATAGTTTAAACCCTTTTTTATTAACGTTGTTCTGTCATTCTCGACCGGAATTACCACTCCATATGTATTTTACATCCTGTCGTAATATCTTGTCTTTTAATAAAGTGCGTATTTGTGTTTATCTTGTTGAATATCGGATAAAAACATCATAAAACACGTCTAAAAGTCTGAATTTTCCACGTTGGATGAGGTCTCCTGCAGGCAGTTATTCCCTATTAGCAATCAGATGTAGCATTTGGATTGTTTACCTCATAAAATCCACCCAGTACTGGTTGGATGTTGTTGGATGAGACCTCAGCTCCCGTAGAGATCAAGACACATTCTTAAAAATGTTTAATAGAGTAAAGTTTATTAAAGGGCATTAATAAAAGTGACGTCTGTAGACATCCATTACTTTTTTTCAATGGGGAGGGCTGGGGGATGGTGGGCGGAGCTTGTCAGTAAAAGTCAGGCTTCTAATCATGGAATTTATCGTCATGACGACTGGTCCAGTTATGGAACAAGAGGATGGCTAATCAAAGTAAGATGCAGCAGCTTATGATAGAACAACGTTTACGTAAGTTAGAATTAACCAGCGAGCGAACGCGGTGTTGCTCTGAGCAAAGCATCATGGGATCAGTCACGTTTCAGCTGTGGGAAAAACCGGTTGGACATGGAGTCTCTGGTTGGTTGGACTTCTTCTCACACCTGTCTATTCACCCGTGTCGTTTCCCTCCCAGTTCCAGCATGGCGTCATCGTGGCGGTGGACTCTCGTGCCACGGCGGGCTCCTACATCGCTTCTCAGACGGTGAAGAAGGTGATCGAGATCAACCCCTACCTGCTGGGCACCATGGCGGGAGGGGCGGCCGACTGCAGCTTCTGGGAGCGCCTGCTGGCGCGCCAATGCCGCATCTACGAGCTGCGCAATAAGGAGCGCATCTCGGTGGCGGCGGCCTCCAAGCTTCTGGCCAACATGGTGTACCAGTACAAGGGTATGGGGCTCAGCATGGGGACCATGGTCTGCGGCTGGGACAAGAGGGGCCCAGGTAAGGTGACATGTCAGGTCATGTGACCCCGTGGGAAATATTAGATGTTAAATGATGTGTTCATCGTCTAAATGATGGCGTGGAATCAGCAGATTGACCTCCAGAGTTTGTAAATTGATGATTTACTGATCAACGTAGAGATATCACGTGTTTGAAAACTATTTGAAATCATTGATTCATTGGATTTTCACTGAAAATTCAACTAATTCAACAAGAAAGGCAGTGACGATGTGTCTTAACGCACACACATACACACAATGCATGCTGGGATTGCCGGAAACTTTTATCGCCCCCGTCATAAGTAGAGTGTTCTCGGCTAGAGGGGTGTCGGTGTTCTGGGTGTGGGGGGGGGTCTTCCTGTCCGGGGATGTTTACCCCTTTAGAATATGAAGGTTTTGACTGAAACTAGTGCATTGTGGGTCTCGGTCCCACTCAGACGTCCTCTGGGGCGCTTCATTCGCCCGCTGGCGTGGGCCGCTGGTGTTTTTATCGTCACGCTGACTTCTATTCACAGCTGATGATTAGTTCTGTGATGCATCAGCGACACCTTTACCAGATCCTCGTTCTTGTTGTTGTTGTTGTTGTTGTTGTTGTTGTTGTTGTGCAGAGTGTTGGTAGTGACTCGCCCCGGGTGAGTCACTGCACGGGAGTCATCGCGCCTCAAACTGAACTGCATCGGAACTCACTTCCAAGTGCTTCTCAGTGCGTCGCTGATATGAAGCTAACATCTGTACGTCATTGTTAGCATATCGGACCAGCTAAGATGCTGTTCTGAAGGAAATGGGGCTCTTCATGGACCTCACATCTGTAGTTCCTGGAGGTCCCCACTAGGTGGTGCTGCAGCTCCTCTTACGTTCCCACCAGCTGGATTTAAAGGCTGGTTTCCAGATGCTGTGCATCACTGTATGTGTGCTTAAGCAGGCCGCCGCGCCGCCGCGGTAACGGGAAATCATTGGGATGACGAACGCCGACCGGGATGACGAACGTCTCGGACTCGAGTTCACACGCGTCGTGTCGGGGACGCCCGCCGTGATCGATGGCGGCTCTGTTTGGACCGGACGGACACACGCATTGAAATTCCCTGCAATCAATCGTAGGGAATAATGATCACGTTATGAGTTCAGTAGGTGTGGAGGCCTCGCCGTCCGTCCCCCCCCCCCCTCACAAATGACGATGATTGAATCAAGAGGTAAATGTCATGTAAATTAAATCAATCGCGATGAGGTGGGAAGCTCATTAGTTCCCCGCAATCATGTCAGAAGCGTTTATTCCCCTGATGGAGCGTCTTAAGCGGCGTGTTAAATAAATAATGGCGTTAGCGTCGAGACTCCATCAGGGCTTCGTTAAGGACGAGAACCCGGGTGGTGCGACGACTCGCCGGCTACAGAACGCGTGTTATCCGACCTCGTCGGGCGACCCCAGGTGGCGGCTTAGACTGCTAATCCCAGGAGGGTGATGTAATCGTCCCCCCTTCTGCTCGGCGGCTCGTCCTGCGGCGAATCGCGGCGAGGCAGACGGATGACTGACTGACTGACTGACGGACGGACGGACGGACGTTGACCCACTTGAAACCGGACCCTTCATCGCTCCTCACCTTCCCGTCAGAGCCGCCGGCTCCACCAGCCGCCGCTTAAAACGCCTCCCTGACCACCTGTCAGCTGATCGATGGGCTGGAAGAAGTCTCACTCTCCACACACACACACACACACACACACACACACACACACACACACACACACACACACACACACACACACACACACACACACACACACTCTCTCGTCTTCCGGTTCTCCAGCACCCGTCGCCACCTTCTCGCTTCCACGTGCCAGACGATGCGGCCCCAGGTGCGTTCACAACGGACGCGTTAGCGAGCGCCGTTCTTGGACCTCCTGGAAAAAAAAAAAAAAAAAAAAAGTCCACATCCGACAGCCGCGCCATTCAACACGAGAGGCTGCCTTCACTTTCACCGCCCGCTCTCTTTACCTATTATGTTTTTAACGAGCCCCCTAGAGTTTTCAAGAGAAACAGGCAGGTCTCAGAATGGAAAATTACCCCCCCCTCCCACCCCCCAGTTCATTGGCAGCTGGATGATTATCACGGCGGAGTACTGACAGGCCATGTGACAGTCGGAACCAGCGTTTTTTTTTTTTTTTTCTGAATAGCAAGTGGCCCTCCATCCCCTAATAGTCTGTCACAAGTCGAGCTGAAAGAGAGATCGGCATTCTGGGGTATTTTGATGCTTTTAATTTGGAAGTGCGACTGAAGATGAATCTTGTTTTTTTTTTTTTTTTTTTTGCGACGGTTGTTTTCACAGATTTTCGCTTCTTGCGTTGCGACGAGAAGCGAGATTTTCTTTTTCTTTTTTCTTTTTTCTTTTTTTTTTTTTTTTTAAATGCGTTTTTTTTTTTTTTTTCTTTTTGTGGTTGGACCATCTGCAGGCAGGATGTGGGCGACATCACAGGCTGGTCGCTCGTCACCCGTTCCGCGTCACGCTGAAAATGTTCTCCCAAATGTGTCACGGCGTGGAAATCAAAAGACGTCACCACGTGTGTCCGCGTCTGCAGGTGCAGCTACCTGCGCGGGTTTCGCGGGGTCGATAGCTAATTTTTCGCGAGTTTGCGGCGATCAATACACCCCCCCCCCCGCGCGCCCCCTCCTCTTGAGCGCCTCGTCAGCAGGTTCCACGGCTGGCTCGCTTTTACTTGAAGAGGATGCAGCTGTTCGCATCTCCAGTTGGAGAGGTCGCAGCTGTTAGCGTCCCGTCTCTGGAGATGTTAGCGTTCGCGCGGCGCTTTAAAGTTTCCGTTGAAGGAAGCAGTTTTTCGGCGGCGAGCAGATGGCGCCGTTTCCTCTCCCTTGACCTTTGACCCTCTCTCCTCCTCAGGCTTGTACTACGTGGACTCGGAGGGGAACCGGGTGTGCGGCGACCGCTTCGCCGTGGGCTCGGGCTCCATGTACGCGTACGGCGTGATGGACAGCGGTCTCCGTGACGACCTGACGGTGCAGGAGGCGTGCGAGCTGGGGCGCCGCGCCATCTACCAGGCAACCTACCGCGACGCCTACAGCGGGGGGCAGGTCAACCTCTACCACGTCCACGGCGAGGGATGGACCCAGATTTCCCAGGAGGACGTTCTGATGCTGCACCAGAAGTACAGGGAGCAGGAGTAGTCGCCACGGCGACCAGGAGAGGCGGAGTCAGGAATCAAACGGACTAGAATATCCTGGAATTTGGAAAACGTTCCCAATAAAACTATTTTTGTTCCTGCTCAGACTGCTTGTTGTCGTTCCGGTGGCGTTCCCGGTTTACCGTGCGTTTCACGGCTGCCCCCCCCCCCCTAGCGTTGGGAATTCACCCCCCCCCCCCCTATATGTTGTGTTTGTTGGCGGAGGGAGCAGCACTGTCTAAATAACACCGTTTAATTGCCCCCCACCCCAGCAGCAGCCTGGGTAATTGTGCCTCTTGAGTTGTAACGGAGAGACCCCCACCCCCCACCCCCTCACCACCCCCCCCCCCCATTGATAACTCACGGAGCACAAATAGGCCTTTTTAATTGGACGAGGAAAATTTATTCTCTAATTCGTCTTCGACACACTTTGCTTCTCGCGCTCGATGTTGTGCCCCCCCTCCCTGACAGGATGGTTTATAAGGTAATGACCTGTGCTGCCCCCCCCCCCCACTCCCACCTCGGTGGGTTTTATGGGGGTGGGTGAGCAGATAGAATGGAAATGGCTTCGTTTGAATCCATCAGAGGCGGCGGGTGGCGCCTGATGAAGTCGCATCGGGGTCCCCCCCTCCCCCCCCCCACCTGAAGTGGATGTTTTTTGATGATTCCCTACAAAATAAAAGCATCACCTATTAAATGACCTCCACATTTAGCCCCTCCCCTCAGAGGAGGAGTCAAATCAACTGCTTCCTGCCGTCATGGAGGAGTCTTCCTGTGTGCCACAGGTCCTCCTCGGACGGTCGCGTTCATAGGCCGTCGCCGTCAAGACGCCTTCTCTCGGGAGGGGCCGATAAAATTAAGAAACTGGCGTTCTTTTTTTAACTGCGATAAAGACCAGCTGGCGGTACCGAACGGCGCTAGCGCCATGAATTCACACCGTTAGGGAAAAAAAACAACCGCCCCCCCCCGGTGCCCACATGGAGCCATCTGTCAGCCGGTCACGTCTGATTCGCTCCAGGGCGGACTCGACGCGACTCGACGCGCGAAAGATCGCAAATCAGACGTACAAAGACCCTCGTGACACGTGTGTGTGGCGTGTGAACCAAAGCCTCGTCCTGTTTAGACGTGAAACACGTTAAATATTCAGTAAATATTAACCAATCAGAGGCCTTCATTTCGCGACTTTAATGTCTCTTGTGTCGCGTTAATAAATACGTTCCTCCATTCGCTTTTACTCCTCCAGGTTGCACTTGTAGGTTTGAGCTCTTCATCTTCTCCTCCTCTTCCCTCTGCTTCTGTCTCCGCCCCCTAGCCCCGCCCCTAGCCCCGCCCCTTCTACCCCGACGCGAACGCAAACATTTTGGCGTGAACGACTCTTGTTAATCAACTTTTTGACGCGAATCCAACAAACCGTCTCATGAACGAGGCCCCAGATCCAAATTCGGTCCTGGCGTTACCGTGACAACACGTTTCTTTGGGATGCATCCGCTCCTCATTTCCTGTCATTTAACGCTACGACTTTGTAATTGGCGGGTATCCGGCGTCGCTGCTGCTGATTGGGCGTTGAAACGCTCCTCCGTGCTCCTTCCTCCCTCGAAACACAGTCCACTTGGGTCCGTTTCCCATCATGCACTGGGGCAACGCTCTCAATGACGATGTTACTTCGGCTTGTTCCTCTGGAGGCCCGGAGCGGTTTGGATGTTCATCCGTCGTCGTGACGTCTGACCGTATAAAAGGAGCCGCTCCATTTGTCTGATGGTCAGCGGTAGCCACTCCCACCCCCACAACCCCCCCCCCCAGGGCAAACAGAAGAGAAGAGTGATGGCGGCTGCCGCGGGGGGGTCCAGGCTCTAATGGGCGGTGACTCCGCCCCCAGGGCGGGGCTAAGTGAAGCAGATTCTGTTGTTTCGGGGTCAATCGGCTTTTTAGTGGCCCCTTAACTGTGGCGATGTGAGACCTTCCATTGGTCCAGGAGACATCTTCATCATCATCTTCATCATCATCTTCATCATCATCATCATCTTCATCATCATCTTCATCATCCGGAGGTCCAATCTCTTCTCTTTCCGGGGCAAAATGTCAACAAAGTCGAAAATGAATTTATCAACGCCGGAAAATAATCTGAGACCAGAAACAGCTTCAGCGTCCAGAGAGAAGTGTGTGTGTGTGTGTGTGTGTGTGTGTGTGTGTGTGTGTGTGTGTGTGTGTGAGAATCAAAGATCAAAGAAGCAAACAGCCCATGGTCACAGAGGAATTGCATTAAAGTTTGTTCGTCCACACGGAGCCTCTGGTCGCTGTGTGTGAAATGAAGCTGCTCACGCTGTAAAAAAACAGGCAAATGAAACGTTCACTGTAAAAAAAAAAAACAACAACAACACACTAAACACAGGAATCCTGTCCCTGGAAACCAATATAGACCTTTTTAAAAACGTGTTCGTTCTGCACTTTGCAGACGGTCCCTCCCCCGTTAGATTTTACATAAAAAGTGGAGAAAAATGACGTCGACTCGATTTTTGTTTTTATGTGGGGGTTGTTTTTTTTTTGTTTTTTTTTTGACATCACTCTTTAAGAACCGCCGTCCTCACTTTCAGTTTGATTCGCCGCCGTTGGCCTCCACAAGCCCCGCCTCCAGCGTTTCCCAGCATTCATTTCTTCCCGCCGTGCCCGTCTATCTGCGCCGCTGCCTCGTCCTCCCACCCTGTATTTCTATTTGCTTTCTATTCGCTCCCACTTTCACTTCGCCTCACCGCTCTCTTTCTCTCTCCATTATCCGCCCCCCCATCCCATCCCCCTCTGCCCCCACCACCCCCACCTTGCTCGGGACCCATCGGCTCTCATTACGCTGATGGCCCGATGATTCGCTTGAGCGGCGCTCCCCTACCTCGGCCTCTCCTTCACGCCGCTGATGAAGGCCTCTCCTCTTCCTCTGTGGGGGGGGGGGGGGTACACATCCTTTCGCCGCTGCCCGCCACCTGAACCTCAACCACCTTCCATTTTTCATCTCTAACAGCCGGAGCCTGACATCAACTGCTTGGCTTGCTGGCGTCCCTAGCAACGAGCGATCTGATTGGATCAGAGCGGGTCCTGGTTTCCTGGAACTAAATTTACCTTCAGGAGAAAAGTCGACCACGTCGGAGCGGCGAGACGCCTTACCTTCACGCGCCGGTGCCGTCCCGTTGCTTTTATTCACCAAGGGGTGAAAAAAAGCCAATGCGCCTGTGCCTCCAAACGCACCTGTGCCTCCAAACACACCTGTGCCTCCAAACACACCTGTGCCTCCAAGTGTGCTGTGCCTCCAAACACACCTGTGCCTCCAAACACACCTGTGCCTCCAAACGCACCTGTGCCTCCAAACACACCTGTGCCTCCAAACACACCTGTGCCTCCAAACACACCTGTGCCTCCAAGTGTGCTGTGCCTCCAAACACACCTGTGCCTCCAAACACACCTGTGCCTCCAAACGCACCTGTGCCTCCAAACACACCTGTGCCTCCAAACACACCTGTGCCTCCAAACACACCTGTGCCTCCAAGTGTGCTGTGCCTCCAAACACACATGTGCCTCCAAACGCACCTGTGCCTCCAAACATCACCTGTGCCTCCAAACACACCTGTGCCTCCAAGTGTGCTGTGCCTCCGAACACACCTGTGCCTCCAAACACACCTGTGCCTCCAAATGCACCTGTGCCTCTGAACGTGTATATAACCCCAAATGCGCCTGCACCTTGAAACGTGTATGTGCCTCCACACACGCCTGTGCCTCCAAACGCACCTGTGCCTCCAAACGCATCTGTGCCTCCACACACACCTGTGCCTCCAAACGTGCATATACCTCCAAACGCATCTGTGCCTCCAAATGAACCTGTGCCTCCACATGCATCTGTTCCTCCAAACACGCCTGTGCCTCCGTTAACTTACCTGTTTGTGAGTTCTGTGCAGCCCATTTCAGACTGCTAACTGCTAACACGCCCGTGAAGCAGCGGCGGCTAATCATGTGACCTGCAGCTACTCCTCCCAGCAGGGGACCACATGGACAGCTAATTAGCCTGTTTGGCTAACCGCCGGACCTCAACGTGTTCCTGAACGCAGCAGGAGACGCCGTCTTTGAACACCATGATGATGTCATCAGATTTTCAGCTAGTAGTTAAGCCCCACCCCCCCAGTAGGAGGAACTTCCTTCAAAGCACCAGGATCCGGATCTGGATCCGGATTGGCGTGTGATGTGAACAGACATCCGCTCCTCGGGGGGGGGGACAACTTTAAACATTGCTCGTTACGAGGATCCGGGTTTACTTGGGGGGATCTAATTGTGAGCGTTTTCCACGTGTCGTCACCAGATGTTCGAAATTCTGTGCCGGCGCCGCGTCCGGGGTGTCCCATCTGCTCCGTCCTCGGCGGTTTGCTTCCTCTCTCGTTAAAGTAATCAGATTACTCCAGTGGTTGCTTTGCCTGCGCCTGTAGTCCACGCCGCTACGCTAGCTTTCATCTGACCCCTCGGGGGCGGGGCCTGTACTGCTCGAGGGCGGGCCTTATATTTGCTTCTGCACACTCAGGTGTGTTTATCCAGCGCCCCCCCCCCCCCCCCCGCCGTCCATCATCATCACACACTCCAGTGTGTGTCTCACCTCTGAGAGCAGCAGCGTTTCCCTCTTCCTCTCACCCCCCCCCCCCAATCTGTGATCCCGTCCCCCCCAGCTCCTCCGTCGTCTTTCGTCTCGTCTAATTGGTTCTGACGGCCTCCCCCCGGGGGGTGGTCCACTGGGAGCGACGGCGAGGGTTTAAAGACGCCGTGTGGGGTTAATGAAGGGTTAAAGCAGCTGGGGGGGGGGGGGGCAGGAGGGTGGAGC
>CM023619.1:912073-914573 GCA_013358685.1 Antennarius maculatus | reverse complement strand
CGCGTCAGACAGCCAATAAAGAAGAGACGAGTGACGGGGAAGAAGAAGAAGAAGAAGAAGACAGGAAGTTTGACGGGACGGGGGGGGGAGCGAGGCGGGGGAGTCAGGGGGGAGGATGATGTAAAAAAGGAAAACCTGAAAATGTCGTCGAGGCCAGAAAAGATCAAAGGAGTCGACGTTCCGACGCTGGAATGTCGGAGACGGAGAGAAATTGATGGAGGACGGCAGGAAGTCAGGATCCACCTGGGAGCGATGCCCCCAAACATCCTGATGAAAGAGAGGGGGCCAACGAGGGGGGGGGACAACGACAAAACACTCCTCTGTGGGGGAGGAGTCCCTCCCATCACTCACATCATCCCAATCGCGGAGCACGCCCAGCACGGCCAGCAAGCCCAGCACGCCGAGCAAGCCCAGCAAGCCCAGCACGCCGAGCAAGCCCAGCACGCCGAGCAAGCCCAGCACGCCCAGCAAGCCCAGCACGCCGAGCACGCCCAGCACGCCGAGCAAGCCCAGCAAGCCCAGCACGCCGAGCACGGCCAGCACGCCGAGCAAGCCCAGCAAGCCCAGCACGCCGAGCACGGCCAGCACGCCGAGCAAGCCCAGCAAGCCCAGCAAGCCCAGCACGCCGAGCAAGCCCAGCAAGCCCAGCACGCCGAGCAAGCCCAGCACGCCGAGCAAGCCCAGCACGCCCAGCAAGCCCAGCACGCCGAGCACGCCCAGCACGCCGAGCAAGCCCAGCAAGCCCAGCAAGCCCAGCACGCCGAGCACGCCCAGCACGCCGAGCAAGCCCAGCAAGCCCAGCAAGCCCAGCACGCCGAGCAAGCCCAGCAAGCCCAGCACGCCGAGCACGGCCAGCACGCCGAGCAAGCCCAGCAAGCCCAGCAAGCCAGCACGCCGAGCAAGCCCAGCAAGCCCAGCACGCCGAGCACGGCCAGCACGCCGAGCACGCCCAGCAAGCCCAGCACGCCCAGCAAGCCCAGCAAGCCCAGCACGCCGAGCACGCCCAGCACGCCGAGCACGCCCAGCAAGCCCAGCACGCCCAGCAAGCACAGCAAGCCCAGCACGCCGAGCACGCCCAGCAAGCCCAGCACGCCCAGCAAGCCCAGCAAGCCCAGCACGCCGAGGACGGCCAGCACGCCGAGCAAGCCCAGCAAGCCCAGCACGCCGAGCACGGCCAGCACGCCGAGCACGCCCAGCACGCCGAGCACGCCCAGCAAGCCCAGCAAGCCCAGCAAGCCCAGCACGCCGAGCAAGCCCAGCAAGCCCAGCAAGCCCAGCACGCCGAGCAAGCCCAGCAAGCCCAGCACGCCGAGCACGGCCAGCACGCCGAGCACGCCCAGCAAGCCCAGCACGCCCAGCAAGCCCAGCAAGCCCAGCAAGCCCAGCACGCCGAGCAAGCCCAGCAAGCCCAGCCCGCCGAGCACGGCCAGCACGCCGAGCACGCCCAGCAAGCCCAGCACGCCCAGCAAGCCGAGCAAGCCCAGCAAGCCCAGCAAGCCCAGCAAGCCCAGCACGCCGAGCACGCCCAGCACGCCGAGCACGCCCAGCAAGCCCAGCACGCCCAGCAAGCCCAGCAAGCCCAGCACGCCGAGCACGCCCAGCAAGCCCAGCACGCCCAGCAAGCCCAGCAAGCCCAGCACGCCGAGGACGGCCAGCACGCCGAGCACGCCCAGCACGCCGAGCACGCCCAGCAAGCCCAGCAAGCCCAGCAAGCCCAGCAAGCCCAGCACGCCGAGCAAGCCCAGCAAGCCCAGCACGCCGAGCACGGCCAGCACGCCGAGCACGCCCAGCAAGCCCAGCACGCCCAGCAAGCCGAGCAAGCCCAGCAAGCCCAGCACGCCCAGCAAGCCCAGCAAGCCCAGCACGCCGAGCACGCCCAGCACGCCGAGCAAGCCCAGCAAGCCGAGCACGCCCAGCAAGCCCAGCACGCCCAGCAAGCCGAGCAAGCCCAGCAAGCCAGCACGCCCAGCAAGCCCAGCAAGCCCAGCACGCCGAGCACGCCCAGCACGCCGAGCAAGCCAGCAAGCCCAGCAAGCCCAGCACGCGAGCAAGCCCAGCAAGCCCAGCACGCCGAGCACGGCCAGCACGCCGAGCACGCCCAGCAAGCCCAGCACGCCCAGCAAGCCGAGCAAGCCCAGGCAAGCCCAGCACGCCCAGCAAGCCCAGCAAGCCCAGCACGCCGGAGCACGCCCAGCACGCCAGCACGCCCAGCAAGCCCAGCACGCCAGCAAGCCCAGCAAGCCCAGCACGCGAGCACCCAGCAAGCCCAGCACGCCCAGCAAGCCCAGCAAGCCCAGCACGCCGAGGACGCCAGCACGCCGAGCAAGCCCAGCAAGCACAGCACGCCGAGCACGGCCAGCACGCCGAGCACGCCCAGCAAGCCCAAGCAAGCCAGCACGCCGAGCAAGCCAGCAAGCCCAGCAAGCCAGCACGCGAGCCAAGCCAGCAAGCCCAGCACGCCAGCAAGGCCAGCACGCGAGCACGCCCAGCAAGCCCAGCA
>CM023619.1:905217-911973 GCA_013358685.1 Antennarius maculatus | reverse complement strand
GGAAGTCCAGCGCCCAATGATGATGATGTCATCACACTGGAGATGAAACTCGTCCTGAACGCCGTCGAGCTGTGATGGAAGCTCCGCAATTAAAAACAACACTTCAAATGATTTCTGTCGCTTTCATCAGGAAAACTTTAATTTGATTGAGATAAAAAATCTCAGCGTCTTCATTGATCGGAAACATTAGTTGAGCGATCAATAGCGAAACGTCCCCGAACGATCAATCCGGGGTTTGGAACTCCGACCGACTGAACGTCTTTGATGAAGGACGCCGGATTCGTCACCGTAGCGCCGGAATGGGAAGAGGAAGACGCGACAGGATGAATATAAACCAGCATGGCTCTGCCCCTTCCTGTCCCGTCCGCCCGTATTGATCCTGATCAATATTGATCACCTCAGATCAGCGCTGATTTAATAACATATTTCCAGCCGGAGCGTCGAGGAGGCAGACTGAGGCCTGTTAGCCGTTAGTAATGTGTTCTGTTAGCACGTTAGCGTGTTAGCGCTAGGGCGTGTCTTCGTGGGTTAAACGCTGGTCAGAACCCGTTTGGCGTCCCTCATCAGGAGCCGAATCAATCACGTCGAGAACAGAAGGCGATGATGCAACCGAGCGGCGTGTGCGGCGGATGACAGCGGCGCAGATGACAGCGGCGCGGCGAGACGTCAAGGAAGAAGAAAAACGCGTCAGACAGCCAATAAAGAAGAGACGAGTGACGGGGAAGAAGAAGAAGAAGAAGAAGACAGGAAGTTTGACGGACGGGGGGGGGAGCGAGGCGGGGGAGTCAGGGGGGAGGATGATGTAAAAAAGGAAAACCTGAAAATGTCGTCGAGGCCAGAAAAGATCAAAGGAGTCGACGTTCCGACGCTGGAATGTCGGAGACGGAGAGAAATTGATGGAGGACGGCAGGAAGTCAGGATCCACCTGGGAGCGATGCCCCCAAACATCCTGATGAAAGAGAGGGGGCCAACGAGGGGGGGGGACAACGACAAAACACTCCTCGTGGGGGAGGAGTCCGCCCAGCACTCTACATCAGCCCAATCGCGGAGCACGCGCCAGCACGGCCAGCAAGCCCAGCACGCCGAGCAAGCCCAGCAAGGCCCAGCACGCCGAGCAAGCCAGCACGCCGAGCAAGCCCAGCACGCCCGCAAGCCCAGACGCCGAGCACGCCCAGCACGCCGAGCAAGCCCAGCAAGCCCAGCACGCCGAGCACGGCCAGCACGCCGAGCAAGCCCAGCAAGCCCAGCAGCCGAGCACGGCCAGCACGCCGAGCAAGCCCAGCAAGCCCAGCAAGCCCAGCACGCCGAGCAAGCCCAGCAAGCCCAGCACGCCGAGCAAGCCAGCACGCCGAGCAAGCCCAGCACGCCCAGCAGCACCAGCAGAGCACGCCCAGCACGCCGAGCAAGCCCAGCAAGCCAGCAAGCCCAGCACGCCGAGCACGCCCAGCACGCCGAGCAAGCCCAGCAAGCCCAGCAAGCCCAGCCCGCGCAGCAAGCCCAGCAAGCCCAGCACGCGAGCACGGCCAGCACGCCGAGCAAGCCCAGCAAGCCCAGCAAGCCAGCACGCCGAGCAAGCCCAGCAAGCCCAGCACGCCGAGCACGGCCAGCACGCCGAGCACGCCCAGCAAGCCAGCACGCCCAGCAAGCCCAGCAAGCCAGCAGCCGGAGCACGCCCAGCACGCCGAGCACGCCCAGCAAGCCCAGCACGCCCAGCAAGCACAGCAAGCCCAACGCCGACACGCCCAGCAAGCCCAGCACCCAGCAAGCCCAGCAAGCCCAGCACGCCGAGGAGGGCCAGCACGCCGAGCAAGCCCAGCAAGCCCAGCACGCCGAGCACGGCCAGCACGCCGAGCACGCCCAGCACGCCGAGCACGCCAGCAAGCCCAGCAATCCCAGCAAGCCCAGCACGCCGAGCAAGCCAGCAAGCCCAGCAAGCCCAGCACGCCGAGCAAGCCCAGCAAGCCCAGCACGCCGAGCACGGCAGCACGCCGAGCACGCCCAGCAAGCCCAGCACGCCAGCAAGCCCAGCAAGCCCAGCAAGCCCAGCACGCCGAGCAAGCCCAGCAAGCCCAGCCGCCGAGCACGGCCAGCACGCCGAGCACGCCCAGCAAGCCAGCACGCCCAGCAAGCCGAGCAAGCCCAGCAAGCCCAGCAAGCCCAGCAAGCCCAGCACGCCGAGCACGCCCAGCACGCCGAGCACGCCCAGCAAGCCCAGCACGCCCAGCAAGCCCAGCAAGCCCAGCACGCCGAGCACGCCCAGCAAGCCCAGCACGCCCAGCAAGCCCAGCAAGCAGCACGCGAGGACGGCCAGCACGCCGAGCACGCCCAGCACGCCGAGCACGCCCAGCAAGCCAGCAAGCCCAGCAAGCCCAGCAAGCCAGCACGCCGAGCAAGCCCAGCAAGCCCAGCACGCCGAGCACGGCCAGCACGCCGAGCAGCCCAGCAAGCCCAGCACGCCCAGCAAGCCGAGCAAGCCCAGCAAGCCCAGCACGCCCAGCAAGCCCAGCAAGCCCAGCACGCCGAGCACGCCCAGCACGCCGAGCAAGCCCAGCAAGCCGAGCACGCCCAGCAAGCCAGCACGCCCAGCAAGCCGAGCAAGCCCAGCAAGCCCAGCACGCCCAGCAAGCCCAGCAAGCCCAGCACGCCGAGCACGCCCAGCACGCCGAGCAAGCCAGCAAGCCCAGCAAGCCCAGCACGCCGAGCAAGCCCAGCAGCCCCAGCACGCCGAGCACGGCCAGCACGCCGAGCACGCCAGCAAGCCCAGCACGCCAGCAAGCCGAGCAAGCCAGCAAGCCCAGCAACGCCCAGCAAGCCCAGCAAGCCAGCACGCCGAGCACGCCCAGCACGCCGAGCACGCCCAGCAAGCCCAGCACGCCCAGCAAGCCCAGCAAGCCCAGCACGCCGAGCACGCCCAGCAAGCCCAGCACGCCCAGCAAGCCCAGCAAGCCCAGCACGCCGAGGACGGCCAGCACGCCGAGCAAGCCCAGCAAGCCCAGCACGCCGAGCACGGCCAGCAGCCGAGCACGCCCAGCAAGCCCAGCAAGCCCAGCACGCCGAGCAAGCCCAGCAAGCCCAGCAAGCCCAGCACGCCGAGCAAGCCCAGCAAGCCCAGCACGCGAGCACGGCCAGCACGCCGAGCACGCCCAGCAAGCCCAGCACGCCCAGCAAGCCGAGCAAGCCCAGCAAGCCCAGCACGCCAGCAAGCACAGCAAGCCCAGCACGCCGAGCACGCCCAGCACGCCGAGCAAGCCCAGCAAGCCCAGCAAGCACAGCACGCCCAGCAAGCCGAGCAAGCCCAGGCAAGCCCAGCACGCCCAGCAAGCCCAGCAAGCCCAGCACGCCGAGCACGCCCAGCACGCCGAGCACGCCCAGCAAGCCCATCACTCCAGTCAAGCCCATGCAATCCCATCACTCCTAGCACTCCCATCAATCCCATCACTCCCATCAATCCCATCAATCCCATCACTCCTATTACTTCCATCACTCCTTTCAATCCCATCAATCCCATCACTCCCATCAATCCCATCAATCCCATCAATCCCATCACTCCTATCAATCCCCTTGTGGTTCAGGCCACACCTTCGTCCACCTGCAGGCTCCAGTAAATGAAGGTTGAATCTGACCACTCCCCTCTCTCTAACCCTCCAGCCTATCAGTGGCCGTGTGTGTGTGTGTGGGGGGGGGCGATGGGGCGGAGCCTCTTCCTCCTCACTGTCTAATGTTGAAGCCCAGAGATTAGTCGGCCCCAGATCTCTGAACGTCTCGCTGGAATCGTCCGCCGCCGCCAGTTTGGACGCGGCGCCGCTTCTAAATGCAAATGGGACCAGCTGGGCTGCTAAAAGCGGCTAGCTGCTCCCCAATGCTGCGAACGTGTTCCAGTGTGAAGGACGACGTCTTCCTCACCTCCTCCTCCTCCTCCTCCTCCTCCTCCTCCTCCTCCTCCTCTTCTCTCCAGCCAATCAGAGGCTGATATCATTCGCTAAAAGAGTCTTTGCTGCTTGGATGAGTGACAGAGGGAGAAAGAAGGCTGAAAGAAAGGCTAAATAACAATGCGCCCATATATGGTCATCCCATCCCTCATGTACCCCCCCACCCCTCCCCACAACACCCCCCCACAAAGCCCTCGTCAAATTCATACCTGGACCGTCGCCACGGACGGAGACACAAATAAACAGACTGGATTATTCTGAGGAAGACTCTTAAACGGGAAGTGTCACCAAGAAATGGAATTAAAGGAGGAAGAGGAGGAGGAGGAAGAGGAAGAGGAAGAGGAAGAGGAAGAGGAGGAGGAAGAGGAAGAGGACGAGGAAGAGGAAGAGGAGGAGGAGGAAGAGGAGGAGGAAGAGGAGGAGGAGGAGGAAGAGGAAGAGGAAGAGGAAGAGGAGGAGGAAGAGGAAGAGGAAGAGGAAGAGGAAGAGGAGGAGGAGGAAGAGGAGGAGGAGGAGGAAGAGGAAGAGGAGGAGGAAGAGGAGGAGGAGGAGGAAGAGGAAGAGGAAGAGGAGGAGGAAGAGGAAGAGGAAGAGGAGGAGGAAGAGGAGGAGGAAGAGGAAGAGGAAGAGGAGGAGGAGGAGGAAGAGGAAGAGGAGGAGGAAGAGGAGGAGGAGGAAGAGGAAGAGGAAGAGGAGGAGGAGGAGGAAGAGGAAGAGGAGGAGGAGGAGGAAGAGGAAGAGGAAGAGGAGGAGGAGGAAGAGGAGGAAGAGGAGGAGGAGGGGAGATGACAGACCCTGAGGGAACAAACATCACCTCCTGTCTGGCTCCCTGACAGCGAGGAGCAGACAGGTGGACAGGAGTGTGTGTGTGTGTGTGTGTGAGTGTGTGTGTGTGTGTGTGTGTGTGTGTCTGTGTGTGTGTGTGTGTGTGTGTGTGTGTGTGTGTGTGTGTGTGTGTGTGTGTCCTCGCCCGTCTGGACGCGGCGCCGCTAAACGCCGTATACCTGGCCACTTCCTTTACTGTAGCTCTGCTATCCCACAATGCATCTGTCCGGCCGTCTGTTCCCCTCATGCTGTCTGTCACTCAATGCGTCTGCCTATCCATCAGCCGTCGCCGCGCGTTCCTTCGGTGGCGTTCTTCCAGCTGCTCGCCGATCTGACGCCATCACGGCGCCTGTCTTCCTGTCACTCGGCGTGATGTCACCTGACTTCCTGTAGGTGGCGTACAGATGTGGCGTTGTCTCCCGGGGGGGGGGCTGGGATGATTGGCGGGATCAAAGTGCGTCGGCTGCCGCGGGGATCGGCCTTCACAGGAAGTAGAACACATATGGAAGGAAACGGGCCAATCCGGCGTGCGCGTGCGAGATTTGTTGATTTCCACGCTTCCTGTTGCCCCCCTGGGGGGCTAAAGATTAGCTTAGCATTGAACTGTGGACACAGGAAACAGAGCGGGGGGGATTTCCTCGCCACGGCGACTTTTCGCAGCGGATTTGTCGGTTTCGGTTTGCAAACACCGGCGCCTCTCGCCGGCTCAAACGTGTTTGCGCCGCTGTCTCGGATGGCGGCAGCTCGTTACTCTTCCATGAGGCACCGGCGCAGCTTTTCTGGAACGAGAGGCCACGCATCAGAACCCGTCAGAACTGTGCAGGATGAGTCGCTGCCGTCGTCTCCAGCGGGTCACGCCGGATGACGGCGAGGGATTAGTTTCTTTTGACGAGTATAAACACGTTTTTTAGGTAAATCCGATTCGTTCTGCTGCTAAATAAACACTTTAGACGGATTCACGCGCCGGGAGGACGACCATCACACCTCCGGTTCACGCCTGACGGGTCCTGTTAATCCCCACAAACACCATTAGCCGCCATGCTAGCAGCTAACATCAGTTTTCTTTTTCTTTGGGTGTGTCCTGATAGGGGTCGCCAAAACGAACCTCCAGCTCGACTTCCTGTCTTCTTTTCAGCGCCACTGTCTCTAATCCATCACCATTGTCTCTAATCCATCACCATTGTCTCTAATCCATCACCAGTGTCTCTAATCCATCACCAGTGTCTCTAATTTGTCACCACTGTCCCCAATCCATCACCAGTGTTTCTAATCCATCACCACTATCTCAAATCCATCACCACTGTCTCTAATCCATCACCACTGTCTCTAATCTGTCACCACTGTCTCTAATCCATCACCACTGTCTCTAATCCGACAATCATGGCTGTTCTCACCACTGTCCCTAATCTGTCACCACTGTCTCTAATCTGTCACCACTGTCTCTAATCCATCACCACTGTCTCTAATCTGTCACCACTGTCTCTAATCCATCACCACTGTCTCTAATCTGTCACCACTGTCTCTAATCCATCACCACTGTCTCTAATCTTTCACCACTGTCTCTAATCTGTCACCACTGTCTCTAATCTGTCACCACTGTCTCTAATCTGTCACCACTGTCTCTAATCCATCACCATTGTCTCTAATCCATCACCAGTGTCTCTAATCTGTCACCACTGTCTCTAATCCATCACCACTGTCTCTAATCCATCACCAGTGTCTCTAATCTGTCACCACTGTCTCTTATCTGTCACCACTGTCTCTAATCTGTCACCACTGTCTCTAATCTGTCACCACTGTCTCTAATCCATCACCATTGTCTCTAATCCATCACCAGTGTCTCTAATTTGTCACCACTGTCCCCAATCCATCACCAGTGTTTCTAATCCATCACCACTATCTCAAATCCATCACCACTGTCTCTAATCCATCACCACTGTCTCTAATCTGTCACCACTGTCTCTAATCCATCACCACTGTCTCTAATCCGACAATCATGGCT
>CM023619.1:897717-900217 GCA_013358685.1 Antennarius maculatus | reverse complement strand
CTCCGGGTGGCCTTTAACTGTTTAAATACCCCCAGTGGGAGGGGGGGGGGCGTCCCGTGTACTGATAGGAGTGTGACGTCACGCACATGACGCCTTAATTAATGGAGACGCTGCGGTGGTGACGTAAGACGCGATTGGGGGAAGAGAAGAGACACCGAATGTTTGGATGACGGTGAAGGACGGAGGAGGTGGGAGGGGGGAGAGAGAGAGTGAGGGAGGGGGGGAGAGAGAGAGAGAGATGGGGGGGGGGAGAGGAGAGGGAGCGCGCCAGAGAGCGGAGGCGCGTTCGTCCTTCCCGGTCTCAGTTGTGACCGGTTAACGGGCAGAACGGAGGAAGAAACTTCCGCAGAGACCCGCATCAAAGGTAACCCCCCCGCCGCCGCCGCCGGTCCGCTTTGATCACCGGTCGGTGTGAACGTGTGTGTGTTTTTCCCGCCGGTCGGACCGACCGGAGCGGACCCGGTTCCCTCCTCCGTCTGTCTGCTGTTTCGGAACGGAACGCGGCGCGGAAATCCTTCCGGTCAAAGTGTTCCACCGGGTCCCGGTGGATGTGTGTGTGTGTGTGTGTGTGTGTGTGTGTGTGTGTGTGTGTGTGTGTGTGTTCCGTGGTTCCGTTAAAGTGTGTTCGGTTTGAAAACAAAAAACAGGAAACAACCACCTGGAGCGCGAGGACGAAGCGGAGTCTCTAATTGGACGGAGCACCTGTCCGCTGGCTCGCGCGCGCGAGCTCTTCCGCCTCACATGAAGGAATTTCGCTGATTGATTTCGTTATCGATCCGCGTGATCGGCGGGGATGTCATCGGACCGGCGCGGGGGGTTTTTTCGCGGTTTTTACGCGGATTCGTCTCGGCGCGCTCCGAAGTGTCTGTCAGCAGTTACCGTCGGTTACCGTCGGTTACCGTCAGTTACCGTCAGTTACCGTCGGTTACCGTCGGTTACCGTCGGTTACCGTCAGTTACCGTCAGTTACCGTCAGTTACCGTCGGTTACCGTCAGTTACTGTCCGTTACCGTCAGTTACCGTCAGTTACTGTCAGTTACCGTCAGTTACTGTCCGTTACCGTCAGTTACCGTCAGTTACCGTCGGTTAACGTCGGTTACCGTCAGTTACTGTCCGTTACCGTCAGTTACCGTCAGTTACTGTCAGTTACCGTCTGTTACCGTCAGTTACCGTCAGTTACCGTCAGTTACTGTCCGTTACCGTCAGTTACCGTCAGTTACTGTCAGTTACCGTCAGTTACTGTCCGTTACCGTCAGTTACCGTCAGTTACTGTCCGTTACCGTCAGTTACCGTCAGTTACTGTCAGTTACCGTCAGTTACTGTCAGTTACCGTCAGTTACTGTCAGTTACTGTCAGTTACCGTCAGTTACCGTCAGTTACCGACGGGCAAACGGTCCACCTGCCCGCCGCCCGTTATTCGCGGTTTCTCCCCGGTTCGCATCAGCGTTAATGAACCGCGTCCGTTTATTTCGCGGAGTCGCAAGTCTCCGGTTGTCGTCCCGGGGGGGTGGGGGTGGGGGTGTCTGCTTCTCGTCCCCCGGGGGGGGGGGGGGTCGCGGACGCTTCACCCCATCGCGGTGCGTAAATGTGGGTGATGTTTGGAGCGCGTCGCCTGCTGGGAAATCCGTCCGCGGAGATTAACGAGCCGCCGCGCGGGTCGCATCGATCAGTGTGTGTGTGTGTGTGTGTGTGTGTGTGTGTGTGTTTAACGTGCTGCAGCTGCGGGTCAATCCTCAAGACACGCGCAAAACCCGCTGTGATGCGTGACTGTCCTTCACACACACACACACACACACACACACACACACACACACACACACACACACACACACACACACACACACACACATAGTTTTTGGGGGCTCATGTTTTAAACATCAGGAAGATGGCAATCAGTGTTAAATTGTGTGTGTGTGTGTGTGTGTGTGTGTGTGTGATGACCCCCCCCCCGCCCACCCCCCCAACATTCCTGCACAAATTTGTTTCCTCTATCTGGTAAAGTTTCATTTGAGGAAGGACGACTTCCTCCGTGGGGGGGGGGGCAAGGAGGAACTGGGGGTTACGGGGAATGAGGTGGTCGGGGGGGGGGGGGGGGTCGAACACGTAGCATTCATTAGCCGACGACTCGGCGAATCAAACGTCTTCCCTGAGATCGTCTTGGAGAACAAGGACGTGAATCCTTAACGCTGAAGTCGTGAACGGTCCCCGGGGCCCCCCCGGGGCCCCCCAGCACAGATCCGACGCGTCGACTGAATCCCCCTTTCTGATGCTTTCAAACGGGGACGCTAACGAGGAGCGCCCCCCCTCCCCCGGTGACACAGCTTTGAAGACTTCACTGGGAACCGGATCCCAACTAGATCATCACCAATTACCCACTCACAGCAAGTCACTGAGGAGCAAGGCCTTATGGGTAACGGGATGCTGCCGCTAAGCCCCTGATGGGTGGCGAGCTGCGCATGCCTGGGGCGCCCTGTGGCGGGCAATCGTGGGCGCTGGCGGTG
>CM023619.1:855217-895217 GCA_013358685.1 Antennarius maculatus | reverse complement strand
CATCCATCCATCCATCAATCATCCATCCATCATCCATCCATCCATCATCCATCCATCCATCCATCATCCATCATCCATCCATCATCATCCATCCATCCATCATCCATCCATCCATCATCCATCCATCCATCCATCCATCATCCATCCATCATCCATCATCCATCATCCATCCATCCATCCATCCATCAATCATCCATCAATCATCCATCCATCCATCATCCATCCATCCATCCATCATCCATCCATCATCCATCCATCCATCCATCCATCCATCATCCATCCATCATCCATCATCCATCATCCATCCATCCATCCATCCATCAATCATCCATCAATCATCCATCCATCCATCCATCCATCATCCATCCATCATCATCCATCATCCATCCATCATCCATCCATCATCCATCCATCCATCATCCATCCATCATCCATCCATCCATCATCCATCCATCATCCATCCATCATCCATCCTCTTAATAAAATCTTAAATGTTAACTGAAGGTTTTTTTTCTACCCAGAATCCTTTTCAGTTCCTTCCACTCTGACTCACGGTGGTGGGAGGGTGGGAACAGTTTGAATCACCTTCCTGGACGCTGATGGGGGTGGTGGGTGAGGTGGGGGTGGGGTGGGGGGGGTCGCTCCTCTGACTCGTCCCCGTTTCTCAATTCCTCGTCAAATTAAAAGCCCCCCCCCCTTTAGGTGAAGTCACCGTGATTTGACACAACTTAGGGGTCCTTTAATGCGCCCGACAACAAAAGGCGTCGACGACGGGAATTAAATTAATCTCACGCGGGAAATTAAACGATTTTCCTTTAAAAAGAAGAAGCAGGAAGTAAAGTGTTCTGGACGCTCGTGAATTTATCGTGAACACGTTTCACGCCTGCAGGTGTGCGTGGGGAAGGAACCTCCGGTATCATCCGCCGCTCCTTCCCGGACGCCGGCGTCCTGCAGGAGGGGAGTCAATCCTGTTGTAAATTTGCCCCCGCCGTGGAGATAATTGGCTTACGCCGGCGTTACGTAGCGCCTCCTGCAGGACGCCGGTGGGGGCTCAGCTCGCTATCCGGGTGGACGCCGGGTCGGTTCCTCCGCTGCTCGGGGACGCCGTGGCGCTCTTCATCCTGCATTACTGTACGACAGTGATGAACCGGTGGCTGCGGCGCGTCGCCCCGGAGCTCCTCTGAGGCCACTGACAGCGTGCAAGGGCGTAAGTTCGATTCCCACAAGGTGCCTGTCCGTCGTGCTTGATGTATGGGGGGGCTGGTTCACCGGTTCACGGACGGCGGGTTCACGAGCAATCTGCACATCCAAGGCTTCCGAGACGAACGCCCGGGCGTACGGCGGCTTCCGCGCAGCAGCTAAATCATTATCCGCACATCAAACGCCATCTGGGCAGCGCCCCGCCGCTTTGAAGATACCTTCCTCCTCATCGTCACGCCTAAAGGAGGGGAGGGACACGCGTGTGGGTGTGGGTGCGCGCATGCATAACCAGCCCAGGCTACATGTGGTTGTTTTTAATGCCCGTTTGAACCGGTTGGCGGCGGTGGCGCTAACGGCGGTAGCCTCTCGGTTTCCTGGCCTCCGGGCGGCTGCTTAGCGATGAACCCGACTCCAGCTGATCCAGCAGGAAGTAAAAAACGAGCCGGGGGGGGGGGGGAACGCTCCGACCAGAAAATGAGAGATTCAGGGATGCATGAGTTGCCAGCGAATGTGCAGCTGTTAATTCTGGGACGTGACCGAGAACTGTCTCGTTAGAGAGCGTCAGGAAATGGATGAAAGGGAGGATTCCCTTCACGCGGCGACAGGAGACGCTTCAGCTGCGAGAGTCCTGATGGCGGCTAGTGATCGCCACTTTTTAGGTATTGGGGAGGGACACGCCGGACACAGGGAAATGGTGGCCGGGCTACAACACCTCGTTTGCCTCGTTTGCATTCCTTGTTTGCCATTGTTCATTTGCCACCATTCCTTGTTTGCGACCGTTTCTTGTTTGCCATAGTTCTTCATTTGCCACTGTTTCTCGTTTGCCATTCCTCGTTTGCCACCATTCCTTGTTTGCCACCGTACCTCGTTTGCGACCGTTTCTTGTTTGCCATGGTTCTTCATTTGCCACCGTTTCTCTTTTGCCACCGTTTCTCGTTTGTTATCTTTCCTCGTTAGCCACCGTTCCTCGTTTGCCACGTTCCTCATTTTCCAGAGTTCTTCATTTTGCCACCTTTTCTCGTTTGCCATTGTTCATTTGCCACCATTCCTTGTTTGCGACCGTTTCTTGTTTGCCATAGTTCTTCATTTGCCACTGTTTCTCGTTTGCCATTGCTCGTTTGCCACCATTCCTTGTTTGCCACCGTACCTCGTTTGCGACCGTTTGTTGTTTGCCATGGTTCTTCATTTGCCACCGTTTCTCTTTTGCCACCGTTTCTCGTTTGTTATCTTTCCTCGTTAGCCACCGTTCCTCGTTTGCCACGTTCCTCATTTTCCAGAGTTCTTCGTTTTGCCACCTTTTCTCGTTTGCTATCATTCCTTGTTTGCCTTGTTCTTCATTTGCCACAGTTCCCTGTTCGCCACTGTTCCTAGTTTGCCACATTCCTCGTTTGCCACGCTCCTCGTTTGCCACCGTTCTTTGCTTGCCACCGTTACTCGTTTGCCACCGCTACTCGTTTCCACTGTTCCCTGTTTGCCACTGTTCCTCATTTGCCACCGTTCCTCGTTTGCCACGTTGTTTGTTTTCCACATTCCTCGTTTGCCACCATTCCTTGTTTGCCACCGTTCCTAGTTTGCCGCGTTCTTCGTTTGCCAGGTTCCTCGTTTGCCACATTTCCCTCCCTTCTTGGACTTCTGGGTTCTCATCCAGGCCGCTGCTCCCGGAATCGCAAAGGGCGATCCGCAGATCATGAGGTTCATCAAGAGTGTAATTAATGTAGTGCAGTTCAGTTGTCACGCGTGATATTTCAGCGCCGCCGTCTACTTGTGAAGGCTTTTTGATGAATGGCCAATTAGAGGCGGGCTCCTCCAGCCGGGTGGCTGACTGATCTCTTTTTAATGGCGCTCCTGTTTCTTTGATAAAAAGCAAAATGAATCATCGATACCCCGGCCCGAGGAGCGCCGGGCTCGCAATCTGATAGTAATTGGTTGTGTAGCAGCGTTGGGGGGTCCGGTCCCACCCGGTCCCACTCCACTGAACCCACTCAATGGGTTTGTCTTCTTCTCTCTACATCATCCCCATCGATTCTCCGCGGGTACCTCCATCCCTCCACGGCGCACGCGCTCGCCGGCCCAGCTGCGAGCGCGTTCGGCCTCCTCGCGGCGGATTTTTCGGCGTCTTGATTGCGATAAAAACGCACTTCAATTAAAACCTCAACGCTCAAACCGCCCCGCCGCACTTTTTTTTTTTTTTTTTGATCATCAAAGTCTCATTTTAAACGCGTTAACGCGACGCAAGCCGGCAGACGACGGTAGCCTCAAACGCCGTTGGAAAGACAAAGCGGCTTCTGTTTTTTTTTTTTTCTTGTGTTTGTCGTTTCCTCAGGATATCGCCGAGACGTGTTTGTGGGAACGGCGGGAGATGAAGGAGGGGGGGGGGGGCGGTTATTTAAACAGAAGCTGTGAAAATACGCCGGCTAACAATTCTGAGCGCAGCCAACCAGAAGAGCCCCCCAGGAGCGTTCGGACCACCCGACGGGCGACAGAGATCTTTTATTTCTGCAGCCGCTGGTGGTTCTCGCTTTGCTTCCCTGAACAAACAGGTTCAGAACGAGGTGATTAGCGTTGTCAAAATGTCACCGCCATCTCCCCCCCCCCCACTGCTTTTATAGGAACGCCAATCTTATAATTCACCACGTGGAACCATATAACGCGCCTCTTGTTAGCGCCCGTAGCTTGATGCGGCACATTGTGCCACAGCTTCCAGCTGACATAGCGAACCCAGACCTTTGCGCCCGGCGACAATGGAGGCGTGTTCGGCAGGTAAACGCTCCGGGACATACAGGGGGCGGGGGGGGAATCTTATTTTCTGGATTCTGACTTCATAAACATCATTATAATCTCATCGACCTTGAGCCGCCGCTCCGCTCAGGCGCAACCCCAATTTGGTTTGGAATGGCGGACGGAGATCGGCGGCCGTCTCTCCGGGCGCGCGAGCGACGGAGTCAATAAAAGGAATCACGGATGTGCACGGCGTGTCGGGGAGAGTGTGCACTTTGTGTGAATCCGTGTACGTGCGCTGACTCGCTAATCTTTCCACCCGGCTGCACGGAATTGTCAGCATCTTTCCTGCAACTTCAAGTTTTTTGCGACTGTGGCTCTGCCAGATTTAAACGACGTCGAACATTAGCGGCGCGGCCCACGCGCTCCCAATACAGATTTGTTCTTGAGCGCGCGCCAAATGGCCTCTATATTTTATGAGTCTTCTTTCTACTAACGCACCATCTCGAGACTAATTATCGTGGCGGCGCTCAAACACGAGGCTCGTTTATTATTGCGTTGACATCACGTTTGTTTTGGACTGGCCTACATGGCGACGACGACTTCACACAGCGCGGAGACGCCGCCGCCGCCGCCGCCGCCGCCGTGTGTTCCTCGTTCCCGGCGCTGCGGCGGCTCTGGTGTGTTCTTTGGAGTTTTGTCACTCGTGTTTTTTCGAGTGGACAATCATTCTTCCCCTCCTGGCCGTGCGACGCGCCGCTCACCGGGGACCAGCGCTCGATTCTTGGGAAGCAGTTTTCCCCTCGTGGTCCTGGCCTAGAAATGCCTTCTACTTTTTTTATTATCATAATACTTTCCCCCAAAGCGTATTGGATCTGCGCGCGATTCTGGCTATTTTTATATACGTCCTGCGAGTCGCAGTAAAGCTGCTCCAGAAATGGGACGAGCTTCTTATCTAATTGAATGTGTAATTTATTTTTTATTAAATATTTTCTGCTTTTTTAATTGGGTGCGTTTCTAAATGTTGCATGAAAATTGAAGATCTGATGACAGACTGGCGGCGTTTAAAGATTCATGACCAATCCGGTTTTTGGAACAACCGTCCAATCAAAGGCGAGAAAAAAGACTCATTCCATTCTAAATCTACGCAGGTGTCAGACCGTATCTCGTTCTTTACCACGTGTTGGCGGATTAATATGACATCAGTGAGACCGTATCTCATTCTTTACCATGTGTTGGCGGATGGATACGACATCAGTGAGACCGCATCTCGTTCTTTACCACGTGTTGGCGGATGGATACAACATCAGTGAGACCGTAGCTTGTTCTTTACCATGTGTTGGTAGATGGATACGACATCAGTGAGACAGTATCTCATTCTTTACCACGTGTTGGCGGATGGATACGACATCAGTGAGACCGTATCTCGTTCTTTACCACATGTTGGCGGATGGATACGACATCAGTGAGACCGTAGCTTGTTCTTTACCATGTGTTGGTGGATGGATACGACATCAGTGAGACCGGATCTCGTTCTTTACCACGTGTTGGCGGATGGGTACGACATCAGTGAGACCGCATCTCGTTCTTTACCACGTGTTGGCGGATGGATACGACATCAGTGAGACCGTAGCTTGTTCTTTACCATGTGTTGGTGGATGGATACGACATCAGTGAGACTGTAGCTGGTTCTTTAGCACGTGTTGGCGGATTAATACGACATCAGTGAGACCGTAGCTGGTTCTTTACCACGTGTTGGCGGATGGATACGACATCAGTGAGACCGCATCTCGTTCTTTACCACGTGTTGGCGGATGGCTACGACATCAGTGAGACCACGTGTTGGCGGATGGATACGACATCAGTGAGACCGGATCTCGTTCTTTACCACGTGTTGGCGGATGGATACGACATCAGTGAGACCGTATCTTGTTCTTTACCATGTGTTGGTGGATGGATACGACATCAGTGAGACCGGATCTCGTTCTTTACCACGTGTTGGCGGATGGATACGACATCAGTGAGACCGTAGCTTGTTCTTTACCAAGTGTTGGTGGATGGATACGACATCAGTGAGACTGTAGCTGGTTCTTTAGCACGTGTTGGCGGATTAATACGACATCAGTGAGACCGTAGCTGGTTCTTTACCACGTGTTGGCGGATGGATACGACATCAGTGAGACCGCATCTCGTTCTTTACCACGTGTTGGCGGATGGGTACGACATCAGTGAGACCACGTGTTGGCGGATGGATACGACATCAGTGAGACCGGATCTCGTTCTTTACCACGTGTTGGCGGATGGATACGACATCAGTGAGACCGTAGCTTGTTCTTTACCATGTGTTGGTGGATGGATACGACATCAGTGAGACCGGATCTCGTTCTTTACCACCTGTTGGCGGATGGATACGACATCAGTGAGACCGTAGCTTGTTCTTTACCATGTGTTGGTGGATGGATACGACATCAGTGAGACTGTAGCTGGTTCTTTAGCACGTGTTGGTGGATGGATACGACATCAGTGAGACCGTATCTCGTTCTTTACCGCGTGTTGGTGGATGGATACGACATCAGTGAGACCGTATCTCGTTCTTTACCACGTGTTGGCGGATGGATCCAAAAATAAAGTCTGCGTTTCTATTGGTTGGTAAAAACTTGTTGTTTTTTGATCATTTTGAGGGTTTGGGTCTATTTTACGAGGCGTAACGTCTTGAACTCTGATGTTGTAACAATCGCCTGAGAGGTGAAATCGTTTCTCTTGCAGCAAACACGGATTCCGGCGCCGCCGCCTCTCCTTCACTCCAGTCAATAAATCAGCGGCTTATCGAACGGAAGGCGGTGATTACACGTTATCCTGCGCCCGTTGTTTCCTCACCTGCTTCCTGTTATCTTTTGATCGCCCCCCCCCCACCCACACACACACACACCCCCGTGAAGACGACCACACCGCCGGCGTTCTGCTGACGTCGGCCAATCGGCTCGTCCACTTGTAGATCGTCTCATTCGTGATTCACCCTCGGCGCAGGAACAGCTGTCGGTGGAAGGGGCGGGGAAGTGGGCGGCGACACGAGGCGGTCCTGACAGATAGGGGCGGGGCTAACGCCCCATCCTGTCACGTTTATTCTGCGTCCACACGCCTGCCTGTCACCGTCTGCTCACTGTTGGTGAACCCGCCGCCGGCAAGCGATTCCACACCCCTCCCCCCTCCTAGTCGCTAAAGGGGCGGCGTGGCCTCGGTGGCGTTCACACGCGTGTGGCGTGACATTGGCCGTCATGAAAGATGAGATTAAAGGGACGCGGCGCCAGAGAAGACAAGCTGCTTCACGTCTTTGAGACCGACGGACGGATGATGACGGATGAGACGACGGTCGACATCGGCGACGTGACTGTGGGGGCGTGGCCGTGGGGGCGTGGCCGTGGGGGCGTGGCCGAAGGCCTCCAGGATCACAAACGATTGCACTGAATTTTATCTGTGTGGTTTTATTTCTGTGTGCTTGAAGGTAACTGTGTGTGTGTGTGTGTGTGTGTGTGTGTGTGTGTGTGTGTGTGTGTGTGTGTCTTCCCTGTCCTCCAACTCTTCCTCTAACTCTTTTACGTTTCTTCCTTTTCCTCTACTTCCGTTTCTTCCTCTTCCTCCGTTCCTTGCTTCCTTTTCCTCCTCTTCCTCTATTTCTTCCTCTTCCTCCCTCCATTCCTCCCTTTTCCTCCCTCCGTTTCTTCCTCTTCCTCTGTTTCTTCCTTTTTCTGCCTCCGTTTCTTCCTCTTCCTCCCCCGTTTCCTCCTCTTCCTCTGCCCTTTCCTCCAACTCTTCCTCTAACTCTTCCCCCTCCTCCGTCTCTTCCTCTATTTCTTCCTCTTCCTCCCTTCGTTCCTTCTTCTTCCTTTTCCTCTACCTCCGTTTCTTCCTCTTCCTCTCAGCACTAATTTCATTTCCTCTCACGCCGTCTTAACTTCTCGATGCTCCTCTTTTCCTCCTGACTTCCACTTCCTCTTCCTGGCAGCTCTTCGTCTTTTGGTTGAAGTTGTCGTTCGGCGGTGACTCAACTCTTCCTCCTCGTCCTTCCTCGTCTTCATCGCCAAAGTGTTTCATCTTTGTTGCGCCACCATCCGTCCACGTGGGGGGCGGCGGTGGCCTGGATTTGCGGCGCGGCGAAGAAGAAAAGCCTCATCTGAGCGCGATTCATGGAGATTGCCCCGCATTTATTGATAATTGCGTTTTCACGTTTTAAAGGGCCGGCGCTCCGTGTAAACACGAGATGATGCAGCTGTCGTCGCAATTAACTTCTCACTTTCCTCTAATGAAAGGATTAGTCTGCCAGCAAATCGCTCGGCTTCCTTTCAAATGTCAAGTCTCCATTCATTCGCCGCCGACGGCGGAACGGCGGCGAAACGGGACCGAATCTATAAGCGGCGCTAAAAAGTCATCATTCATCAGCTCAGCCTGACGCCGCGTCATCAGCGTCCATTTAGGTCCGTTTCCTGAGTCTCCAAAGCCCCGCCTCCGCACCGCTGCGAGCTCAAGCCCCGCCCCTCCCTCCAACGCGCGCCAACGGTGGTCGTCAGAATGCATCCGGGGAGCGCAGAGTCGTCCGTATGGAACAGGATACATCCGCTCAGCCGCCAGCGACTTCCTGTTGGACGCCATCGATCGTAGATATCGATCGGTGTTTTCTTTAGAGACGAGCGCATCGATCGGACGCGTGACGGATGCTAATTCCGTCTCGGGTCGGAGAGACGAAGCGCTTCGTGTTTGGATCCAACTTCCTGTTTGATGCCGGCGTGCAAAGCGATCTGATGCTAACTGTACGCGTAGGACGCAGCGCTAACATCCTGTCTAGCTTCACATCATACCAATCAAAGCGCTGCAGTTCTCATGCCAGGCCAGTAGGTGGCATCGCGACAAACTGTTAGCACCGTAAGCTTCATGAATTTGGCTTAACGAGCTAAAAGCTACATCAGAAGCATCACTTCCTGTTTGGTACTGGCGTGCAAAGTGATCTGATGCTAACTGCAGGCATAGGACACAGAGCTAACTTCCTGTTTAGCGTCACATCGTACCAATCAAAGCCTTGCAGTTCCTATGCCAAGCCAGTCGGTGGCAGTGCGACGAACTGCTAGCGCTGTAAGCGCTGAATTTAGCTTAACAAGCTAAAAGATTGTTAAGCTAATCCCTGTTCCCAGTCCCTCAAAATTCCGTTGTCATGGCAACCAAGACCCCAAAAGTCATCAAATGTGAAGCGTTTGCCCCCCCCCCCCACTGTTGACGCTAACGTCAACAGGGCGGTGCCGTTCAGAACCGACCCGTCGTCACGGCGACGGTCTGCTTGCATCACCTGGATGAACTCAACCTCTGCAGCTTCAGCCGACCCCGTCTCCATGGCGATTAGCCTATTGATGGATGGTAGCGGACGGTCGATGCTAAGCGGCCGCTCTTCTTGAATAATCTCCGCTGCGGTGGTGGCGGCAGCGGCGGCGGCGGCGGCGGCTGCTCTCCCGTAACGATTTTAAACACTTTCTTCTGTTTTATTTGTTTTACTATTCTGGGATGTTTAGCCTCGTTTTTTTTTATCTGCGTGGATTTCTGTACCGTTTGTTCCGCTTCAGTTAAATGAAGTCGTATTTGAAGAGGGATTAGGAAGCAGATTCATAAACAGTTATCGTCCTGATCCGCGGCTCAAGGAGGCCTTTATCTCCGCCGTTATTAGTGCCTCTTCCTCCCCCACAATCCTTCTGTCGTAATCTGAATTTACCCCCCCAGCCCCCCATTGCATCTCATTCTAAAGCCCAAGATTACACAACTGCCCTTCTCCGTATCTCAGCCTCTTCATCTCTCTTTCTCGCTACGCTAATCCCGCTATCTCATCTCCGTCTCCCAACGTCCCCCTAACTCCTCCCCCCTTCCATCCTCCCGCCTCCATCTGCTCCAAACCCCCCCTCCCCCCACCGACAGCCCCTCCTCAGGTGGAGTTTATGGATGCGACAGGCGACCATTAACGGAAGCTACAAAACGTGACGGACGCACGCCGTTAGCCGCGCAAACAGGTGGCGAACGCGGAGGCGCTTTCACGGCTGATTGGTCGTTGGTTCCCAGAATGCAACACGCTCTCCGTCTGTAAGGGGAGATACCAGCAGCAAACATGGCCGCCGTGGTCCTCAGCGGCGGACCAACGACGGAGGCGTTCGCTCGCTGACGGGAGTCTTTAGCGACGTTCAGATCGCCGTTTGGCGCCGTTTTTCCTCCTCGTAACGGAACCGGAACCGGTGCTGGTACGATCGGGTACCTTAGATAACATCGCAATTTGCATATGGAAACATAAATTGTTGAAATGACCCCCCCCCCCCAAAAAATTAGTCTCATAAACGTCTCAGTCCTGATGTGAATTTTTGGATTTTTGCTCAAAAATTTGCATTTTTTTCTTATAGTTTGTAATTCTTATGGTTTTCATGGTACACTCAAAAAAAAGTAAAATTTAAGAACCTTTCTAATATTAAAACTATATTTTTCTATTTTTAATATGAATAATTTGGAGTATTAATTGTTATTTGTAGTTAATTTAACCAATAGGCTGTTTGCTTCCTTGCATTATTTTTTGGAAACAAGACTTTTAACCGATGCTCCACTTTAGTAGTTTTGCGTCACCACTCAGCTGTGATTGGCTAAAATACCCGGAAGGTTGACTTTTGTATTTCCGTGTATTTTTTTTAAACCAACGTAAAATCGAGAATGGCGTACTTAGAAAATGTGGTAAGACAAAGTTTACCCGTATTTACGCAGCACATGTTTGTGTTTTATAGCTATGCTGGACTCTGCCTCGCTAGAGCATCGTAGATTCACGAAAAATCTTTACCTGGTGCTTCATTGTTGTAGTTTTGCGTCACAACTAAGCCGTGATTGGCTCAGCTACGTGCCATTTTACCTGAAATGTTGATTTTAATTTTCCGTGTACTGTATTTTTTTTATGAAAACCGATGTATACAGTAATCACTCGTTCTTCGCGGTTAATGCGTTCCAGGAACCCGCGAAAAACAAAATTTTGCAAAATAGCGACAAACTATTTTATTATTTACGGTAATTTAAACGTTTCTGAACCCCCCCCCCCCCCTCATTGCACACAGGTACAAAGCGATGAAATACAGAGTAATGAAAGTTACCGAAGATACCCAAAAGATTCGGGAAAAGTAAATTCACTTCCTGGACGCCAGCCAATGGGATTTGGTCCAGTTTGGAGCTGCTTCACCATACCCGTCTGACTTCACCATACCGGTCTGACTTCACCATACCCGTCTGACTTCACCATACTGGTCTGACTTCATCATAACCGTTTGACTTCACCACACTCGTCTGACTTCACCACACCCGTCTGACTTCACCATACCCGTCTGACTTCACCACACCCGTCTGACTTCACCACACCGGTCTGACTTCACCACACCCGTCTGACTTCACCATACCGGTCTGACTTCACCATACCCGTTTGACTTCACCACACCCGTCTGACTTTATTATAACCCTCTGACTTCATTATAACCGTCTGACTTCACCATACCCGTCTGACTTCACCACACCCCTCTGACTTCCCCACACCCGTCTGACTTCACCATACCTGTCTGACTGATGCTAACAGATGTTTAATCACAGACGATTGGACGCAAACGTTTCCTCAGCCGGCCAACGGTAACGGACACACTCTGAGACGTCTCATTGGACTGAGTGCAAGTTAAAGCGTTCTTCCTCTTCCTCCTCCTCTTCCTCCTCCTCTTCCTCCTCCTCTTCCTCCTCCTGTTCCTCGCCGGCGGCCCTCAGTGGATTCCCATCGATCCGCCACTGATTAGCGATTAGCCAGACGCTTAATTCTGTTAGCTTAAATCTGTTTAGTCACACCTGCAAAAACAAAGACATTTCCTGTGAGGATGGGAGGAGTCAAAGGATGGATGGAGGGGGCGGGGTCAGTCTCACCTGGTGGGGGGGGGTCGATAAGAGACGTCAAATCGAGCGATAAAGAGTCAGTCAGTCCACTTCCTGCCCCCCCTCACCCCTGCCTCCACTGGCGGTGTATTTTTAATAGAATTACCCCCCCGCTCTCGTTATCGCTGGAGCGCCTCGCCTCGCCGCCGAGTGAGGCGAGATGGAAACAGCGATTTCCAATTTGAGCTGGTGTCACATGATGGTGTGGCCCCCCCCCCACCCCGGGCGCCTCTCGCCGGACATCTCCGCCTCGCTCGGGTCCCCCGCAGCATCTAAATGCCCCCACGTCGCCCCGGATTGGCCCACAGTTTATCTCCTTGTCGCTTTGACTCGCGTCCAGCTCAGGAACACATCGCTCTTTCTCCTCTAATGCCTCACTTAGCTGCCCCCCCCCCCCACGTCCTCACCCCCCCTCACCCCTCCTCCCCCACCGGCTTCCACCTCCACTCCGCTCTTCATCTCCTCTCACCCCCCCCCGTGAGTGTTTCTCCTTCCTCCTCCTCCTCTTCATCCTCTCAGCGCCGCGAGGCGTTGCATCGCTTTGACTCGTCCTGTCAGAGGTGTGTGTGTGTGTGTGTGTGTGTGTGTGTGTGTGTGTGTGTGTGTGTGTGTGTGTGTCAGCTCCTCTCATGGCCGGAGGGTGTGTTCGTTCTCTTCACCTTTTGGAGAAACCTGGACAGGAAGGCCTCCTTTGGCTCCGCCCCCCTCCTTTCGCTGACTCGGCGGCTCAGACTTGATGTTTCCTTCTCGTTTCCAGAAGTTTCGCTGGTTTATCAGCGGTACCCATAATGCATTGGGCTCTTTTATGCAGATGAATGCAGCAGCTCTGACCTCCGTGTGGAACAAGCGCGTCTTTCTTCTCGTCTCTGGCGTTTCTGGTTTCTCTGAGTGGAAGAAACGTGGACGTCTGGATGAACTCTGTTGTTGCCTTAAATCGTTGCCAGGAAGCTGGAAATTAAAATGCAACAGGGACAGGTCAGAGGTCGGAGGTCGGCGCTGTCAGGAAGGAAACGTGAAGCCCGTATAGGCTGAACGCCGCCGCCACCGCCGCCGCCGAGGCGTTCTGATGTTTTCAGGTTCACAGTTCAAACATGGAGATGAAGCGGAATGGAGGGATGGGGCGGAGTCACACGCCCACATGTTTCTCTGAACAGCTGCGTTAGCATTAGCGTTAGCGTTAGCATGTACTGGAACTGATGGTTGGACTCTGATGTTTCTGGTTCCTCACAATTTCTTTCAGGCACGCTATAATTTTTAGCTTCAGCTGAAGTCGTGGTGATTTTCTGGTGGAAAGCTTCAGACGAAACGGGTTTCAGGCTTTTTCGTGTAAAATGAAGTGAATAATTTATGGTTTTGAGTTCTTCAGTGTTTCTCTGTGAATATTTGTACGACAGGTTTGAACAAATCCTGGAAAATCTGAATATAAAAGACTTAAAGGGATCCTGATTAAATAAAGGAAGATTAATGCAGTTCAGACGTAACGTTAGCGAGCTAGCCACGGCTGCGCTATGTGGAAACGTCTGCGGCGTGCTAAAGCTAGCTCAAGACTGAAAACAGCGTTGTTCAAACATTATCATCCTGCGGTCGATCAAACGCAGCGGCGCCGCAGCTACACGGGAAAACATTCAGTGTCAGAACTTCCTGTTTCCTGGGAGAACTTCCTGTGTCCTGGTAGAACTTCCTGTCTCATGATAGAACTTCCTGTTTCCTGGTAGAACTTCCTGTGTTCTAGTAGAACTTCCTGTGTCCTGGTAGAGCTTCCTGTGTCCTGGTAGAACTTCCTGTTTCCTGGTAGAACTTCCTGCTTTCTGGTAGAACTTCCTGTTTCCTGGTAGAATTTCCTGTGTTCTAGTAGAACTTCCTGTGTCCTGGTAGAACTTCCTGTTTCCTGGGAGAACTTCCTGTTTCCTGGTAGAATTTCCTCTGTTCCAGTAGAGCTTCCTGTTTCCTGGTAGAACTTCCTGTGTTCTAGTAGAACTTCCTGTGTCCTGGTAGAGCTTCCTGTGTCCTGGTAGAACTTCCTGTTTCCTGGTAGAACTTCCTGTTTTCTGGTAGAACTTCCTGTTTCCTGGTAGAATTTCCTGTGTTCTAGTAGAACTTCCTGTGTCCTGGTAGAACTTCCTGTTTCCTGGTAGAACTTCCTGTGTCCTGGTAGAACTTCTTGTGTTCTGGTAGAACGTCCTGTGTCCTGGTAGAACTTCCTGTGTCCTGGTAGAACTTCCTGTGTCCTGGTAGAACTTCCTGTTTCCTGGTAGAACTTCCTGTGTTCTAGTAGAACTTCCTGTGTCCTGGTAGAACTTCCTGTTTCCTGGTAGAACTTCCTGTGTTCTAGTAGAACTTCCTGTGTCCTGGTACGAGTAGACGCTGGTTGTGTTGATTAAAGTATAAGCACAAGGTTTAGTTTAGCATCCAGTTAGCATTTTAGCAATTAGCCTGAAGCTAGCTGACTGCTTTCGTGGCATCTTGGGTAAAACACACCCTTCATGATGTCCTTCAGGAAGCGCTAACGCTTTGACGCATGCTTAGCATCGGACGCTAACAGGCTAATATAGTGAAGCTGGCTGTTCATTGAGGAGCTATCGGCTCCTGATGGGATTTAATCTCGGTGGTTGTTTGTTCTCAGACATCTGACCCTGTGCCTCGTCGTCTCCGCGCCCCCCCCCTCACCCCCCCATCCATGAAAGCGACACTTTAAAAGGCTGCTAGCTCTTCGCGCCGCAGATCGATGTTCCGCTCGCGTCTCCAGACGAGGGACTTGAACTCAACACGCGGGTGGAGATTACATTCCATCTCCTCCTGCCGCCATCCGATCCGCCGCTCCCGGCGGACAGGAAGTAGACCGCCGCTGACATTTTGAGGTTTTCACGCCGCCGTGTCCTCGAGCCGCCGGGAACACGGCGGCAAAATGGACGCGTGCAGAAACGTGTTTGTGGGTAAAAAGAGGGAATCTTTTCTTTGTTTCTGATTTTTAATCGCTCTAAAATCCCCAATCAGAGGCTCCGCCTTCTGTACTGACTCCGCCTCCTCGCCGCAGCTCGCCACTCCAGCGAAAATCCGATGACCGCCAAAGTGCAATGCGGATGAGGAAGGCTCTGGCGGCGATCCGTGCCACCTGGCGCCGCTTCAGCGCCCCCCCCCCAAAAAAAAAAACCCCAGGAGGACCCCCGGAGCAACCCGGGCTGGGATCAGGAGCGCTCGGACCCCCCAGGCGTGGACGGGATCCATCATTCAGGGATGAAACACGGCTGGCGGTGCAACACGTGGCACACGGGGGGAGCTGTAGCAAACGCCTCCTGGGGGGTTGTGGGGGGGGCGGGGCCAGAACAGGAAGCCAAACCTGTTTCCACGCTGGTTCCTCGCCGCCGGTCGCGTCACATGACCCGACCGTGGAATCGGGGAGCAGGTTCCCCCCACCGGAGGGGAAGTAGTCCTGACTCTGTTCTCGTGTCTTGATGGGATGGAGAGACGGTCGCCATGGCGACAAACGAGCGACTTTTCCTCCCAGACGCTCAGAATCCAGATGTTTTCTGTTACTTTCAGGAAGCCCCGCCCCCTGCCACGCGCTCGGCCTCGGTGGGGGGGCGGGGGGGGGGCTCCTCCTATCTCCCCCATCTCCCTGAGTCGTTATCTCCGAGCTGCAGCTCCCCCACGTTTTAATCCCGCCCCCGAATGGAAGACACTTTTCCAATTAACGGAGCCGCCGCCGCATCGACCCGTCAGGCCGCGGCGACGTGACGAACGACCGCCGCACCAATATTCACCACGGACGGGAGGATCTTTGTAACAGAATGATTGAAAAACAAGTCGGGAGCTTCTGATTGGTTGAAACGGAGGCACGTGAATGTGGGCGGGGCATCAATGATCAGGATGAATAATAAAAAGGCCGCCGTTTCCTCCGCACGCCGCCACGCGGCGAATTAGAAGATCCCCGCCCCCATCGCTGACAGGAAAGGTCGAGTCGCCGTATTAACCAGCGGTAATCGAATGCAGCGGCTAGCGGCGTGCGGTTTAGCGCGGAGGCTAACCTTTGCGATCTCTGCGCCGTGAAGCGTGAGGCGGTGAAGAGACGCAGGAAGTCGTTCTGATGTTCAGGAAATATTTAGAGTTTGAGGCCAACAGGCCACCGTAGTTCAGCCCGGTGGCCATTTGTCATCAGCGACGGGGGTGGGGGGGGGCAGGAAGCGACTTCCTGCATGAGCAATGAATCTGTCAGGGTATTAGGACCCGCCCCCTGCCGGGGCTTTTATTTTGAAGGGGATCGGAGGAAAGAGACGTCAGAATAATCATAAAACGTTCCAAAGGGGGGGTTAAATCTGCTCCCGACACGCTTCACCACTTCCTGTTTGAGGATAAAACAGGAAACAGATTTGACCTTTCATCTCGTGAAGGTCACGACGTTTCCCGTCCGCGTTTTTTTAAAAAAAAAATATTTATTTATTTATTTTCATTTTCTCGTTTCCCGAACTTCCTGCGTCTGAATCGAGCAAACGATCCAGAATTTTAGACGCTTATCGGGTTTAAAGGGTTAAATTCTCACGCGGCGGGAGGTGGAGGAGGGGAAGACTCACGTTTCCACGGCGATGCCAGACGGCGTAAATATTTAAGACCAGACGAGCAAGAGGAGGGGGGAGATTGTGAATGAGAACAGAAGTGTGAAGGAGTCTAATTGCTCCAAAGGGAATTTATCTTCCACATGAGTAGATCTGGAATTACATGAGAACCAATGAGACGGGGGGGGCGGAGTCAGGAGGAGGAAGGGGAGGAGTCAGGAGATGGAGATCAGACTCAAAGCGGAGCCTCAAACTCGACTCGTTTCCTCCGATTAAATTCACGTCCGTCAACGTCCACACACACACACACACACACACACACACACACACACACACACACACACACACACACACACACACACACACACACGCATCTCATCAGTCCCTTTTTGTCACCCACATACACTCACTAACACACCCACCTAACAACCAGCCGAACACTTTCCCACCAACACACACACACACACACACACACACACACACACACACACACACACACACACACACACACACACAAATCTCCTCTGTCACTTCTCACCACTGTCTTCCAATTTCATCTCTCACTCGCTTCTCCTCAGGCTCCTCATCCATCCATCCACCCCCAGCGTGTCTCATTCACACACACACACACACACACACACACACACACACACACACACACGCACACACACGCACACACACACACACACACACACACACACACACACACACACACACACACACACAGATGATGGTAATAAGGCGGTGATTGCTGGAGACGGGATGAAAGGCGGCGGCGGCGGCTGATGATCAGGCCCGTCTCCGGCTGGCGGTGGGTTCGACGCCCGGCCGCCGTCGTTAGTCGTGACATCAGCAGCGCCGCCGCGCCGTAATTGACTGAAAAGGGCCTTTGGCAGCTGGTTTCACCCCCCCCACTTTGGAGGGGGGGCCGACAAATTAGCAGGGTGGCGGCTAGCGAGGTAGAAAAGACAGTAGATGACGAAGTAGATGACAAGATGGGAGGTAGACTGGAACGCCGAGGGGGGGGCGCGAGACACAAGCCAGACGTGGACAATTAGGACGCTTTTATCGAGGGAGGGGGGAGGAGAATAAATAATGGAGGACACGGTTAAAGCGAAGACGAGGGTCATGAAGACGACGGAAGCGAGATGAAGAGCGTTTAGACAGTGTTAGCTTTAGCCGCTAACCTCCATTAGCTTTAGCTTTAGTCGCTAACCGCAATTAGCTTTAGCTTTAGTCGCTAACTGACGTTAACTTTAGCTTGTGCCATTAACCGGCATTAGCTTTAGCCTTTAACCGGCATTAGCTTTAGCTTTAGCTGCTAACTGGCTTTAGCTTTAGCTGTTAACTGGCGTTACCTCTAGCTCTAGCCGTTAACCGGCATCAGCTTTAGCTGTAGCCGTTAACCGGCGTTAGCTTTAGCTGTAGCTGTTAACCGGCATTAGCCTTAGCTGTAGCCGTTAACCAGTGTTAGCTTTAGCTTTAGCTGCTAACCGTCGTGTCACGTTCACCTTTCCCAACAGGCCTGATTTAGCGCCACGTCCCAAACCGCTAATAAAATTGTCGCCGCGTGCCGCTAACATGCTAACAATGGGCTAACAACCTCATCGCTCATGCTAACGGCTCAAAGCGCTGCCCAGTGACCTTTAACCCCCTCCCCCCCACATGAAAACGACAAGAGAGGAAAAGCAGAACTGAAGAGAAATCAATGCATCATCAATAAAAAGATTTATTAATCAGGAGGAAGAGGAGGAGACACTCGGCCGGGGGAGGGGGTTAAATCAGGGGAGGGGGTTAAATATTAATCAGGTGGTGATGATGTCTGGAACTGAGACGGTGTGTGTGTGTGTGTGTGTGTGTGTGTGTGTGTGTGTGTTGAGGTGGCGTAGCGACACGGGGAAGCTCTCCGGCAGCAGGTGTCCTGAATTTTTTATAGCGTGCTTCACGGTGAGACGCCGTGGTGCGTGTGTCCCCCCCCCCCCACACACACACACACACACGACCCCCCCCCACATGACCCCAGGTGACGGTTGGGGGGGGGGGAGTAAAAGTCACTATTGTTTGGAGGAAAAGAAAAGAAAGTGAACGGCGAGGAAATTGTGAGTGGATTGACGACTCTGCAGCTGGGAGCTGCCATGATGGATTCTGGGTAATGGAGTTTTGATGGATGGGCGCTGTCTGGTTGTTGTGGGGCCTGAACGGAAGGGGGGGGCGACTTTGCTTTGATTTCTGACCACTAGAAAATTACGCACCCCCCCACACCCCCCTCACCCTCCCAGTGCCCCCCTCCCCCGCTTCTCTTTAATCTCGCCGCTAAATTGTTTGGCTTGCTAATATCGAACATCCCATAAACGAATCCCTCGGAGACGAAACCGTCCAATCGTTTTTTTCCTGTGATCTCAAACACCCACAATTCCCTGCTGCCCCGCCCCCCCAGAAAGACCGCAATTAGGCGAGTTAAAGCGATGCTGTTTGGGTCGTTAGCGTCCCTTTGGTAAACGTTAGCGTCGGGATCGATTAGCCGGCGGCTAACGAGCGCCGCGGGGCCCCGCCTCCTCAAGGTGCCGATGTTCATTGGCTAGTTTTTAATTAATGGGTTTTGATGTAAAAATGAAAATCTGTAAAAGTTTTTTAATTGTTTTCGGTAAGAAGAGGAAGAGGAAGAGGAAGAGGAAGAGGAGGAGGAAGAGGAAGAGGAGGAGGAAGAGGAAGAGGAGGAGGAAGAGGAAGAGGAGGAGGAAGAGGAAGAGGAAGAGGAGGAGGAAGAGGAGGAGGAAGAGGAAGAGGAGGAGGAAGAGGAAGAGGAGGAGGAAGAGGAAGAGGAGGAGGAAGAGGAAGAGGAGGAGGAAGAGGAAGAGGAGGAGGAAGAGGAAGAGGAGGAGGAAGAGGAAGAGGAGGAGGAAGAGGAGGAGGAAGAGGAAGAGGAGGAGGAAGAGGAAGAGGAAGAGGAGGAGGAAGAGGAGGAGGAAGAGGAAGAGGAAGTAGAGGAGGAAGAGGAGGAGGAAGAGGAAGAGGAAGTAGAGGAGGAAGAGGAGGAGGAAGAGGAGGAGGAAGAGGAGGAGGAGGAGGAAGAGGAAGTAGAGGAGGAAGAGGAGGAGGAAGAGGAAGAGGAAGAGGAGGAGGAAGAGGAAGAGGAGGAGGAAGAGGAAGAGGAGGAGGAAGAGGAAGTAGAGGAGGAAGAGGAGGAGGAAGAGGAAGAGGAAGTAGAGGAGGAAGAGGAGGAGGAAGAGGAGGAGGAGGAGGAAGAGGAAGAGGAGGAGGAAGAGGAGGAGGAAGAGGAGGAGGAAGAGGAGGGGGAAGAGGAGGAGGAAGAGGAGGAGGAAGAGGAGGAGGAAGAGGAGGGATCACAGTGTTAATTATGAAGGGGGGGTTTAACATGAGGCGGATTTAGAGTTTTAATTAAAGAGGAATTTGACGCGACCAACCCTCCATTATCTCCCCCCACTCCTCTTCCTCCTCCCTCTTCCTCACTCTTCCATCCTCTTCCTCCTCCTCTTCCTCTTCCTCCCCAGGATGGGGGTTGATGTCTTCGTCTTTTCAGGATGTTTCTATCAGAGGCTGGATTAGAGACTCTGTTTCTCAAACGATGAAGATGAAATGAGGAGGAAGAAGAGGGAAAAAGGGGGACGTCTGCATCACTCTGTTGGATTTAAGATGAATCACCTCCCTGTTTCCTACTCGATCAACCTCACCTCATAACTACCCTATACCTCCTCATCATTACCTCATCCTCACTATTCTCCTCTTATCCTCTCCTTTCTCTATTCCTCATTTTCTCTTCATCTCCTCCTCCATCTTTCCTCCTCCTCTTCCTCCTTCCAGCACGTGAGCTAGCTTCCCTAGCGCTGATAAATTAGCCGCAGTGATTAGCGTGCTGTGAAATGTGATTACACGCCGTCGCTCCTCTGATTGGCCGAGCAGATGCCCTCCACCCGCCACACGTCGGTCGGATGCGGCGTGGAAGTCGGTCTCCCGGCGGACGGATGCAGGTTAATTACCTCGATTTACGGATACGAGTCCGACGCGCCGCCGGGGACGCTAACGGGTTAGCGCTCCGGCCGACACGTACAAACGCACACGCATGAACGGGAACGCGTGTCCGATCGCCACGGCGATAAGGGTCGACTCGAACCATTTATGCCGAGTCATGATGCTCACTTTTTACCCCGGAAGAATCCGCCGTTTTCCCTCCTGGGGGGACGCCAAGATGGCCGACCTCCCGCCGCCGTCCCCCTCCCCCCGGCGCTGCTGTGATTGTGCCAATCACTGTCATCATCAGCAGTGATTAATGCGCTTTCTCACGCTTTGCTGCATGCATACTAATGAGCCGCTAACTTTCCCCCAGCTTCAACCGACGCTGAGATTTCCCACGTTCTCGAACGCCTCGCAGCAGCCGGCCAATCGGCGCCTGATTAAAGCGCCGACCTCAGCGGCGCCACAATCAGGCCTCGCCCGCGTTCGTTTGTGTTCCTCTCATCCGTCATTTGTGTTTTTCTCTCTTTAACTCGTTTTTATTTGCTCTCATTCGTCACGCCCCCCCCCCCCCTCCCCCGGGAGGCGGAGCAAAGAGGAGGCGGAGCCAGGATGACTAATCGCTCATCGCTGCTCTGATCCTCGTATCTTTAAAGAGTTCGCCGCCTCTCGTCACGTCGCCCTCCTTATCGGTTCATCCTGCGCTCACTAATCTTGTGTTTTACCCCCCCCCCCCCAGCTGCTGCCCCCACCCCACCTGCCCCCCCCCCATGCATTAATGCCTTTACTTGTTTTCTACTTAAAATCGCTTCTTCCTTCGTTCTGCTCAAGGTTGCTCTCAAACATCAAGCACCTTCTTCAGCGAGTTGATGAATAAAAGCTGCAGAGGATTCAGGTGTCGGGGCCTCGGCAGTGGGGGGGCGCGATAGTGATGGTGGGGGGGGGGGCAGTTTATGACAGGATTTAAATGTTTACATGCAGCACAGGAACATGTGGCGTTATTGTGGGGAGATTGGAGGATAGAGATTATTCCTGGAGCTTACAGAGACGGCCGAAGTCGATTGTGTTGGGTTTGCATGCTAGCAGGATGCTAACAGATGCTAACGCGACCCTGAATCACTCATGTTCATGTCCTACCGTGATCTAGCGTGACGTCCAACAAAAAAAACCCAGATTTTTCAAATATAATTTAAACAAAAACTTTGGCGCCCTCTGTTGGTCCCGCCCATCCAAACGTTGTCCCGCCTCCCTGGTTTGAAAACTTTTGTGGTTGATAATCCTTGGAGTTAGCAGAAAGTTAGCAGCTAGATGCTAAAATGCTAACTACAGCTATGTGTGTCGCACCTGTCCTCCCATCATCTTGGAGTTAGCAGCTAGTTAGCATTTGCTAACTGTAGCTAGTTAGCAACTAGATGCTAAGATACAAACTGCAGCCTCCTGCTTTTCTTTTTGGAGTTAGAAGCTAGTTAACAGCTAGTTAGTTGCTAGCTAGCACCTGGTTAGCAGCTGGCTGCTAATTCCAGTTATGGCTTCATTGCATCTCAGCTGTCCCGCCATTTTTTTTTTGGAATTAGCAAAAAGCTAGAATTAACAGCTAGCTGCTACCTAGCTAAAATAATAAAATAAAAAATAAAATAACTGAAATTTAAAAAATAAGTAACTGCAGCTGACTGAACCCATTATGACTTCATTGCTTTGCACCTGTCCCGCCTTTTTTTTTGGAATTAGCAAAAAGATAGCAGCTACAGAAACCTACGTAGCAGCTAGCTGCTAAATATCTAAAACAATAATAAAACATAAATTAATGAAATAAAGTAACTGCAGCTATCTGAACCCGTTATAACTTCATTGTGTCACACCTGTCCCGCCTTCTTCTCGGAGTTAGCAGCTAGTTAGCAGCTAGCTGCAGCTATCTGAACCCGTTATGGCCCACCCTGCCTTTAAAATCCTTTATGAATGAGGCTTTTCCAGTTTGTCTGTTTTATTCACACATTTTACGAGCAGTTAATCAAAAGTTGTTTAAATAAAAATGCAGCTGAATGTTATATATTTTTAAAGAACGCTGCTGTTGAAGGCGAGGTCGTCGCGGCGGAGGCTCTTTTCTGCAGCTTTAGCGTCTCTTCTTTACTCGTTCCCGCAGCTCCTTCACGCTGATCCCGCCTTCATTAAGAGAAACAGTGGAATTAATATTAATTTGTTGATCCCTACCCACCTGCAGACTAAAATGTAAATGGCGTTACTTTCAAGTGCCACGCGGCGCCGATCACCACCAATCACATTGAGCGAACGTGGCCTTCCTAACGCTAACATCGTAATTACGATCTGCGAGTCCAAACAATCCCTCGCCGTGGAGACGATCCGACGTGAACGCGGAACACACACAGATGTTGTTCCTCCTTCTGCTGATTGCTAATTGAGGTTTTTTTTTTTTTTTTTTTTTTTAATAGCGGCGACTCGGAGAAAAACGGTCGACATGTTTAGATTTTTAAAAGCGGACATAATTACGCCGCCGGTTTGCTGGTGCGTCGCGTTCGCCGCTGTTCTCCGGCTGTGCTTTTAAGTAACTCCACCGGGGGTTTGAAGTTGGAACCGTCAGGTGTGTGTTGGGCAGAATGGCTCCGTGTGCGCGCCGAATAATTACTAAATGGTACATAATGCATTTCTAATCTCGACATAATTTCGCTGAACCCCTTCGGCGTTGTTTCGGAGCGCGTTTTTGTGACGTTCTGGCCTCTAACTCCGCAGGTTATTAATTCCTCTCGGCGGCCTGAACGCTGTTACCCATGTTGAGGGTTGTTACGAGGGCTTTCTGCCCTCTGAAGGGTGAACAAGTGCAATCGAGTACAATGAGAAAAACTCATCCGAACAGCTGGGAAGGTTAAAAAAATACTCGTTTTTCTGCTGTCGACAACCGTCGGAGACTGATTTTAAAATGTGCTTCACGTTAGAGTCTCGGCTCTCGGCGGACAGGAAGTAGGGAAGGACACGACTCCGGGTTAACGGACTGGGTCAAGAGCAGACGTCCGTCGAGGTTTTCCAGGAGAAAGTGAGAAAAAATAGATGGTTGGAGGTGGAAATGGAAGAAGGAGGAAGAGGAGGAGGAGGAGGAGAGGCAGTCAGGAGGCCACGGCAAAAATGACCTCTGCTGTTCGGTGGATGGCTGGAAGCGAGGAAGAGGAGGAGAGGAGTACGAGGAAAGAGGAGGATTAAGGAAGATGATCCATGGAGGGAAGTAGGAGACGAAGAAGAGGAAGAGGAGGAGGAGGTGAAGAGATTGATGGGAGAGAGTGAGAAAGTAATTCTCACTTCACTCTGGGCTGAAAGATTAAGGAAGATTAGAGCGATAGAGTGACGGAAGGGGAGAGAGATGGGGTGATAACTCCCCCCACATGCCACAGGAGGATCTTTGAATGCTTAATACCCAGGGAGAGCGAGGGGGAGAGGGGGGAGAGAAAGGGGGGAGAGGGTAAAAACAATACGAGTGGATGCGATGGAGGAGGGATGGAGGACGGAGCTGGAGTGACAGGAGATCAGGCCGGTGGCGTCCTTCATGTCCGAGGCGTTTCCACCAGAGCGCGCTAATCTGCGGCGAGAAGGGTGAACGTAGAATCCAGGTCATCCGTATCCCTGTCCGGGCCTCCCCATCGGGATTCCCCCCCGCTTTTGCATCCCGTCCTTCCTGTTTCGCATCGCTTGGTGCAAAAACGGGCGGCCATCTTCTCTTTGAACCGTCGAGTCGTGGTGGAGAGAGGCCGGCTCGGCTTCCTCTTCACCTTTTTCAGATCCTTTTCATTCCGTCTCTGCGGTTGAAGAGTCGGATGGCGAGTGAAAACTCTCCGGAGGAGCAGCTGGAGAACGACGGATGAAGGTGCATCCTTTAAAAAACCGAAGATAGGCGCCATTAGGGGGCGGCGATGCAGATCTCTGCTGCGCGGGAATGTTTGGAGTCAAAGCACGTCAATCCACACACACACACACACACACACACACACACACACACACACACACACACACACACACACACACACACACTGCTGCAACAGAAGTTTTAGTAAGACCCGTGGAGGCGAGCGAGGGAGCGAGTGCTGCAGCGGCAGACTCAATCCGTCATGCCGGATTAGGCTGTAAGCTTCTCCACGGCCATCGATGTGGTTTTTATGGAAGGAACACGGGGCTTTTCTGACGGCGGCGGCCCCCGCCATCCACGCTCTCCATTAGAGACAAAGGCGCTAGGCGGAGGAGGGGATGGAGGGGATTCTCCCGCTGTGAATTCTGCCTCTGTCGCCGCCCCCGATGGGAGGCAGGCGAGGCTTCAAGGGGGTAGACGAGACGTGACCTTCGCTCCCGTGGTCCTCACGACGGTGGGATGGCGTATGGATGTGTCCATCACGCCCACACATCTGAGAATTTACAGCCCCATTGCTGGAGCAGCGCCAGAATGTCCCAAAGAGCGTGAACGCATCCCACAAAAATTCATAACGCTTCATAACGCTTCTAAACTTTTATCTCCGACGTCGCCCTGCAATCCGTCACGGAGACAAGCAGCTCCGAAACCTTCCTTGTTGGACGTCTTTAAACGAGAATATAAGAAGGTCTTGATAAAAACAACCAACCAATAGTGTTGGGAAGTTAAAAAAAAACCACGGATGCGAGCGAAGTGTTTGCCCACGTAGCAGAGGTTCCTGCCAAAACTGTCCTCCCGCAAAAGAAACAGCATCCTTTATCCCGTCCTCACCCGCGGTGGCCTGGTGATGTAACCTGCCAGAGATAGCGCCTCAAACGCGCCGCGATCGGCTGTTTGTGCCGGAGAAAACAAACAAAACAACAAACTGACCCAAATGGAAAGAGACAAAAGAAAAATGAAAAGGAGATTGGGCCGACGTCATTAGACTCACAAAAGATATACTGTCGCAACAGCAGAAGACCTGTGAGCTGGAAAGTCGTACCAAGAGGCGACGGGGGACCAATGCTAATGAGGCTGGGAGTTAGCGGCGTCAACCAGGGGGATTAAAAGTTGTGACAGTAAAGGATTCCATTTCCATGTGTTGAACAATGTTCATCCGACCCAGACGAGGGGAAGGCGAACCACGGCGGGACGCAATGAAGTCGTCAGGATGGGCGGTCCTAGCCTGGAATGAGTCGACCATCAAGGTTGAGAAGTCGCCGTCAATGGACGCGACAAACGGCGCCTTCGATGGAGACGCCGGATCTGTTCTTGTTGAAACGTTCCCCTTCCCCCAGTTGGCAAACAAATGTACCTACTGCACCTTGGTGGTACGGTAAAAATCAACGTCAAACGGTTCCTCTGATTCCGTCCCGGGGGAACGACCACACTCAAGCTGAACAAACGCTCTTTCATTATCAGAATATCACACATCTGTTTCTTCTCCCTACTCCCACTGGGGGGGACCGGGAGGACGAACCAAAGCCGGAACTACGGCGGAGAACACGTTCAGAGAAAGTTTTCTGAGCAGAGACTTAACGATTCTGTCAGAACGGCCATTAAAAGTAGGTCCTCTCTCCTCACCCGTCTCCCGCCCGGATGGATGACGGGCATAAAAAGATCCTTAAATGTAAATTGAAAAGAGAATGGCGCAGATTAAGGTGGAATATTGGAAGTCATCATTCATCCTCCTCCTTGGCCAATAGCCTTGGCGCTATTCGATAATGCGCCATCTCCTCCTTGGCAATGCATCACAAATTTTTTGCCTGCAACCTTGGGAGTGTTGTGTTTATTCATCTTTGCAACAGCACCCCCCACCGCCCCACCAGCGTGTCCTCTCAACAGCCTCTTGTCCAGCTCTGCTGCCTGTTGAAAGGAACATCCTTGAAAGGTAAACATCCGAGGTGGAAGGGAAAGAGTCATGAATTAAACTTTGGACAAAACGTCTTGAAGTGCTGCGTGGTTGAGTGCCTCTCTTCCCCACTGAAAGACTACCTTTATTAACCTGACCCATGATGCTCGGCGGCTCCTTGAGATGATAGGTAGTGTCATCTGAGCTAGAGTCACAAAGATCTTTCACCATCGAGGATTTCGTAGAGTCTTCCTCGGTGAGAAACCGTCTTTTTCTCCTCCTGCTGGTACCTTGGCGGACATGGTCTTTACGCATCCTGGATCGGACAGTGTCCGTCTGTACTTCTTCTTCAAATGTCAGCGAGCGTGCTGACGGGATCAAGCTAGCCTTTTGATGCCGCGCAGCCAGTCAGGCGTGGAGTCGGGCGTGATGGGCATCAGGTGTCATTGCCTTGACGGTTCTGGCAGGTGATGACTCACCGTTCTGAGAGCATATGCCGAGCTGCTTCCGAGGAAGATGTCAGCATCGAAGCGCGTGAAAAAAACACCCCCCCTTGACCTTTTCTCTTACGGAGATCGCTGAAGCCGACCGGCAGTCAGCTGGAGGCTAAAGGTAGAGCGATGTGGACGGCTATTCCAGTCTCATAATGACGCTTTTGATAGCCGTATGATGCAGGACCATCCAGCGTGAAATGAACATTATCTCGTATTACTTGTTATTCGAGATGACCATTAGGATAACTGTGTTTTACACGCTGCGTTTGAGACCGAATTAATTCCGCAGTCACGTACGGAAAGCTGTATCCACAGTAGATATAATCACAGGGTCATTTCTTTTGGACGGTCGCCTATATCTGAAGCCGAGCATCTTCCCCTTGATACTCTTAATGGCTTTTGTCATTTGGACGTGTCTTATGGCGGCTTCTCAGCAAATTTACACTCGGATTAGAAACTCAGGCGATGCCTTGAGGCAGGAAAACACAATTATGGTGAGGATTTGCACGTCACAGCTATTCATATAGAGTTGGCCAGAGTTCATTCTGCTGTGGACCAGTTGCTATACGAATCATTTAACGGTGATAAGTATTTCTGAGAAATTCTTTCTGGTCTTGTCTTGATATTTTAAAAAGTCAGAAGCTTCTATATTTAACTGATGTTACCTACAAACCCTCCTTAACCCGAAGCAACGTCTTGGTAAAATGTTTCAGATGTGCAGTATGATACCTCATTATTCGCGGTTAATGCGTTCCAGGAACCACCCGCAAATAACGAAATTCTGCGATATAGTGATGAACTATTTATTTTATTATTTACGGTAATTTAAACGTTTGTGACCCCTCCCCATACTGATATTAAACCACTTTCTATCTGTCTTACCTTTTCTTACACTCTGATAGACTGTTTTAGAGTCTATCCGTAAGTCTCAGAACGCAGTGCACTTCCGGATGCTGTCAGCCAATAGCATGTGCGTAAGGTATCACGTGACTACCCACTAAAAATCCACGATGTAGTGATGCTGGGCATCCTGAAGTGCGAATAAGCGAAGGATTACTGTAAATTCCGAAGTCAGGTATTGCAGAATTCCAGGCATCTGTTGGTGGGTCCAGGCGACCGATTCCTCAAACGTTGAATAGAATCCAGAGAATCCTGTTCTAGTCTAGTCTACCTGTTGTTTATTCCCGTTGTTTTGGTTTGTAGAAGTCTTAAAGATTTCGGGCAATATCTATTCCTGACCAGACCCCGCAAACACGAACTCATGAAGTATTTGGCAGATGGTTTACCGAGTGTCTATCCTCACTGGCCTGATGTGAATTTCTGCATCTCTGCCAGTAGAGCAGACTCTGCTACTAGTGCATAATTTATAGCATTAAAATGCCAGAAGGGTGAAAATCCAGCAGCAGCGGTGTTCAGTGGGTCAGCGCCGTCACTGTTGGTATATCAGCCACCCGTTTACCTTCCGACCGGACAAATCGGACTGAGAACTGCTTGAATCTTTGCCAAGGCAGTAAAATATGGGCCGTGATTGTTGTCCCAGCGGTGACCTACTGGCTTTGTGATTCTGAGGGCCGTCTCCTGCCGAGATTTATTTGATCTTTATGGCACCTCTCACAGTTTATATACTGTTTCCTAAGATAAAGCAGCAGCAGGGGCTCATTGTAGTGTATACACCGGAGCTGAAGGCGGTTGCACCAGGTCCTCATAGGTTTGAGAGCTGTTCTTAATATTCCTCATTGTTTATTCTGGCTTTTTCTGCAGATCCTACTCTACTCTTTAATTTGCAGAACAATCGTCTATGAACAAACAAGGAAAAAAAAAAGAAAAAAAAAGCTGCCTTTAACAGACATAAACCCCCGATTAGACCCTGAACCCAAGCCTTCATCTGTCTGAACCTTTTGGGTTCAGAAGGAGAGCGAGAGAAATGAGTTTAGACTCGTGGCCAAACAATTTTTTATTGTCTTTGTTGTAAAAACCACTTCAAACCAGACCCTTACATTTGTTTTCCGTGCAGTATTTCTCTCCTGATGTTTTACCAGCCTCTTACTCCCGACGTTAATGTAACCCCATTGATCTAGCTGAAAGCCAGGCAAATCCAACTCCCCCTCACCACCACCACCACCACCCTCCACCATCAGACTCTTTTTAGAGGTAATTTCACCGGTGGGCCGACTGAATTCTCCAACACCCAAATGAGATGAGTTGACCGTCTCTTGTCCTTGTCAACCACGCCTATGCAAACCTCTCCTGAGGGAAGAGAGCGCCTCCTGTTGGCGTGTCAAGGAGGCCACGGGTGTGAAGAAAGGATTACTACGAGAATCCCGCTGGTTCCCACCTCCCAACTCTGACAGGCCTGCTTTTATCTGCCGGGGTTCAAGGCGAGGATGGCGCTGCTTTTACTCCGCTTTGCACATGAAACCACCTTCCAAGGTGCATCCGGCCCCTCCTCCGCCCTCTCCACCCACGCCAATCCCAGCGCTTCCCTTTCTTGTCCGTCTCGGCGTCTCTTCTCCGGAGTGCGTCTTTGTTACTCGCTGCATAATTCTTTACGGGTGGCTGTTTTCTCTCTCCTCGCGGGCTTGAGAGACTGCTGCCTTTCTTCTCTTTGACTTCAATGTGTCCAGAGAGGCGATCCCCAGAGCTTTACAAGCACTAAGACGAGGATTTCCATGTGTGCTCAAGACTGTGTGGAGTATTCACCATTCTTTTTTGGACTGTCGTTGTGAATTTCCGCTGACAGGTTGGATGTTTGCAGCTTTGGAGTCCGGCTGTTTTATTTTATATCTGCATAGTTGGAGAACAGGTTTTCTGTCGGGTGTTTTGTCGTGGGGCTTGAAGTCACAAGGCGTGACGGTTTTGTTCGCCGTCGGTCGGCGTGGGCGTGTTGCACATCTCCTCGCTCGGGGCGGGGAAAGAAAAGGAAGACGGACGGCGAGCAGCGAGGTGAATCGTAATTAAAATCGGTCTTTCGGAGTTGGTGGCGAAGATCTGCCCTGGAACGGTAATTTAAGTTGGGGCGGGATTGAGGAACGGGAAATTACGTTAGATTAATCAGGTCTCGAAGAAACCTGCTGGAAATGTACGGAACTTAAAAAGAAGTGGAATAAAGTCTTTGAGAATATACCTTAATTATACGTTTTCTACAAGTCTAATTAGGAGGCGAGAGTTCCCAGGAGCTACCAGCTGTATCGCCCTATTATCTCTATTTATGCTGCTCGAAATCCTGCCACCGTACGGAAAGGCCACGCGTGAAATAGCGCCCTGATCCCGGCTGCTTCCAGACTGGATGAAAACAATAATTTCAGCGTATTACGCTATATGAAGCTCTAATGAGGAAATATGTGCCCCAAACGGCCGCGTCCCATTCTCCTAACCGCCTCGGAACGAGCCGACACCCAGGGTAACGGCATAACGAGAGGTTTCCGCCAAGGACGGGAGGCCGGCACGCTGTCAGAAACTGTGACGCGGATCGATAACGGCGCCTAAATTCCTCCCCGAGTGAAATTCCAGCCTTGAAAAAAAAATGTGAACGAGATGAGAGATTTGAAGAGTTTTATTTCCACTCCGGCGCCTCAAAGGAAAACCTCACATCGACAAAACTTACCCTGCATTAAAATGTTGTAAATTTGTGCTCAGGCTGGCGACGACGGCGTATTGATATTCCGCGCCGCGTCCCGCCACCTGCCCGGGGCTTGTTAACAAGGCGCCGGCGGCGATGATTGCCTGGCCATCAGACTCCCAGCTGATAAGTTCCTGTGGGAGAGAGACGGTCGCTGTCATCGCTTCACCCCAATCGCCTCCCCATGCTGTACGCTGGAGATAACGCCCCCCCCCCCCCACCTCAACCCGGCCTCGCATCCGCCTTTATGTCCCCGCTGATGCTCCCCCGGAGTCGGTCCAGGATGTAACACCCGGTTAGACCCGATTCCTGCATCCTACGCGTCGACAACGACGACGACGGCATTTACGCACGAGGTAATAAGCGATGGCGCCCGTCTTTGGAGACGGTCGCCGTGGGAGACGCCTGTCACTCCCGATGCAAGCAAGGCCGAGGAAGAGGATTGGCTGATTGATTGGGAGCCTCGGGAGGGGGCGTGGAGGGCGAGGGACGCGGCGACAGGCGTGTGATTGACGCAGACGAGAGCGAAGGACGCCAGGATGGGAGTGGGCAGCGGCGAGGAAGGGAGGGGGAAACAATAGAGAGAGAGAAATGGGGGGGTTGGAGGGAGATGGAGGGAGATTGATAGACCGCCGAGCAGACAGGTGGTGAGTGGGAGAGGTGGGAACAGAGACCGCGGAGGAGGAGGAGGAGGATCATATCATCGCGCCGCGTCGGAATCGAGGCTGAGACGGATGAAGCCGAGGATGAGACATCCAGGGGGGTGGGGGGACAGACACGGGGGGGGGGGGCGTACGGGGTTGAAAGCGTTCTCCGACTTCCGTCACGCCCCGGCGCACCTGCTGACAGGGTCTGTCTGAGCCACAGCGGAGCAAATGTCGTACATCCAGACGAAGCGCGACACCCCGCCGACTGCGCCGGGTAACCCCCCCCTCACCCCACACCCTTGACCGGATCGAGAAAGTTCGATAACTTTTTGGCGTAAACAAACAGGAAGCCCGGTTTGACCCATCGTCGGAAAGAATTGAAATCATCCCTGAGGTGCATTATGGGTAATGCCACTCAACACATCCCTCCCCCTTGATTACTCTCCCTCAGGCTCCTCCGTAAACTCTGATTGGCTCAGAGCATCATTACCAGAAACCCCCCCTTTGCTGAACACTTCAACCCGCCTCTCCATCACCCTCATCTTCATCGCCGCGCTCTTCCTCCTCCGTGCTCCTCGCCGCTCCTCCTGCCCGTTTGTCATGTTTGGGGGGGTGGAGATTTTAACCATTCTGCCCCCCCCCCCCATCCGGAACACTCTCCCTCCCGCAAGTCATCCGTGAAATGGACTCCGCTTTGAAATCCCGCCTGAAAACACAACTTTTAGAACTCATCTGTGGGCTGTGGTCACCGTCGTCGAGCCTTTATTGATTTTTAGCTTTCATCGCTTGTATTTATTGTGTTTTTAATTTAATTTAAGATTTTTTTTTGTTATTGTCCAGATGAGACGACCTCGTGTGTCCCTAAAGACACAGATAAATAAAATAGATTACCGCTAAACCTCGGCTTATGTCGTGTCGAGTTACGTCGTTCTGGATTATCGGTTTTCGAAAAAAATACACGGAAAAAAATGGACAAATATTAAAAAAATTAAACCACCAGTATCCTGTTAAAAGCACGTGATATTATGTTACTGTACAATAAATCAGAATAAAACATATAATATCATGTTATTAGCCCCTAGCAACCCTTGTGACCCAGACGTTTTTTCTGTTCTATAGTAAAAAATAAAAATTATTAAACCAAAATATTAATAAAATACATTCATTAATGATGTTCAATATAGAACTAAAGTTGTTTTTTTGATTTAAATCACAGCTCCTGGAACTGATGTAAGCAGAGGTTCACCTGTAGCTAATGCTAAAGCTAATCTCGTGTGTGTGTGTGTGTGTGTACCGGTATTATTCCTCATATTATTACATTCTTTTGTTTCTCGTGTGACATAAACTCCACTTCCTTTTGAATCTTAATCACTCGAGACTTTTCCTGCCTTTCCTGCCAGAGCGGTAATAAATGATTTTTATGTGTAGGCGATCGTCCAAATCGTGGCGTTATCGGCTTCCCAGAATCCCGTGCTGATTCCGCTGGAGTGCCTGCGGTGTGATGTGCGTCCGATCTTATCTTTAAAGAAGCGTTCTGATTGATATCTGACATTCTGATTCGCTACGAGAGTCGCCGTCGGCGTCGGAGGCGCTTTGAGCCTTTCCGTCGCTCGAGGCTCGGAGCTCCACGAAGTGCATCCGCATCCGATGCGTCCGTGTTGACGTCCTGACGGACCAATCAGAGACTGATATTCATGTGGTGAACCAATCACGCGGCTGTCGATGCGTTTCCTTTGAGAGTTTTACCGTCGGTTTCCACGAAGGAGTGTGATGATGGCTTTTGTCCCCGTCTGTCTAATAGCATTAAAAGCCCCCACCCCCCCATGTGAAAATGGTGATTGCTGCTCTGTCCTCGGTGAAAACCTCCAACTGTCCATTCCTGCTCCGCTTTTAATTACGGCGGCGCAACGATCGAAGTTTTAACTCAATTATCTTTATCTCTCCTCTCAGGGCGTCCGGCTCTTCCTCTTCGCCGAAACCGAATGAGACGTTTCTGGAGAGGCGGGGGGCATTAGAGAACGTCTTGACGAGATAAAGGGAGATATTAGGCGACGGGGAGAAGAAGGGAGGAGAGACTGACACCCGCCTGGAGGACGAGTGAAGGGAACGGGCGGAAAGAGAGAGCGAGAACCGACGAGAAGAATGAAGACGACCGGAAGACAAGGCCAACCTCGCTCCCGTTAGACAACATGAGTCCAAGAAACCTGCTCCTATTGGTCTGCCTCTGCCTGTGGGAGGGGCTCGGGGGCGGTGCCAACAAGATCGTCCGGAGGAGAGGAGTAGGCGTGTCCCGCCTGGTGAAGGTAGGAGATAGCCGAGCTGTGGACCAATGGGATTCGAGTATGGATGGGAACGCCATGCCTGTGGTGACCCTCAGGAACCTGATTGGTTATGAGGAGGCGGGCGATGCGGGGGCGTTTCCTTATACTAAAATATTACAAAGTCGTCCCGCTCCGGTTGTAGCCAATGAGAGGAGAGCATTCAAGCCCAAGCGGGAGGTGGACTCCGTCAACAGGAAGGAAGCGACTTTGCACGGATTCACCGGCAGCAAGGAGCTCAACCAGGATGGGAAGAACGTCAGGAATAACTCCAGAACCGGAAAGCTGGAGAAGACCTTCTCCCTTCATCACAAACCGGATTTACACGCCAACAGGACCAGGTTTAAACCGGGATCCAGATCCAGAACCAGACCAGATCTGAGCATCCATACCACAGGAGTACCGGGAAAGGGATTCAACATCGACCCGAACAGGAAGCTCAACTTCACCGGCAGTTACGGACTTCTGAAGCTGCTGTCCAAAGACAACCTGGTCAGGATCGTCAACTCGCAGATGCAGAGCCTCCCGAGCCGGAGCTACCCGGGTAAGGCCAGCCGGAGCAGGAAGCGCGATCTGATTGACGTTAATCACCAACAGTTGGAGGCCCAGAGACTGTCGAGACAAGATACAGCCGTCACTCAGGTTCACGCTGGATTTGATAATCAGACGGCGTTACCTTACATAAGCCCCGCCACCATCGGGGATCTCAATCTGAAGCAGGGCGCCAACCCCCCGAATGATGTCACCCCAGCTTTAAGCAAAGGGCAGGACGACGGCGGCGAGAGCAAGAGCAAACATCTTGTCCGTGTGCCCTCAACACCTCGAGGCGAGGCCGGCCCGGGCGCCGAGAAGGAAGCAATAACGAGCCAAACACCACCGCCATTTACATCCACAAAACACTTTGCACCTTATGCACCTTCCCAAACAAACGATTCCCCGCCGTCGGCGCTGACAGCGCAACTCTTGGGAACACGGCCGGGAAGCGCATCAGCAGAATCCCGTAGGGACCCATTAACGGAGTCGGTTCACGCCACTCACACAGACCTCAGTACCGCCCAGAACCTGGACAAAGATGAAGACGACAAACCCTTCAATGCCAGTCATGTCCTGAGGCTCCACCCGGCACCCGGCGCCGAATCCGCCTTCGATTCCGCAGCGAACGGGAAGGGCCTGGTGTTCGAAGAGGAGGCAGACTACCAGGGGCCTCGATCTCGTAGCAGGAGGAGCTGGATCTGGAACCAGTTCTTCGTGATTGAAGAATACGCCGGACCAGAACCGGTGCTCATCGGACGGGTAAGTGAACAGAAACAGAAGGGCTCTGAGTGTGTTTTATGAATATTTCAGGTACCCTTACGGGGGTTATCTGAGGCCCCGGTCCCCTACGGACCTCCAATCAGCCTCAGAGTTACACAAAGTTTTTTGCGCGCCGACATAAACGTGTGATTGGAATTGATTTACATTACCTCGCCGCGGCGCCATGCCTTCCAGGTAGCCACAGAAGCTTTAATGAATCAATGGAGAACCGAGGCGCAACAAAACCCCGATCACAGCGGCCCACGGGTCTCGTCATGATCTCCACCTATCCGCCCCCCCACCCCCCTCCCCAACGGGAATTGATATATCCAGGAGAATTAATAGCTTCACTCCCCCCCCAGCATTGATTCTCGCCCCCGGGCAGAGAGCAGGAGTATTCCCTCATTTACTGGTAGGTCAGACCTGTCAGCTGTCCTCCGTCATGCTTGGAGGTCTGCAAGGTCCCGCTAATGCTAATGCTAATGCTCTTTCATTTAGACTGATTTACTCTTGCTTTGACAGGATTTATCATCCTCCCCCTGGCCCCCCCAACAGCACAACAAGCTCAGGCCTGATCTCCTATTACTCTGCACTGTAATATATTACAATCATCGACACCCCCCCACCACCACCACCACCACCCGCCCCCCCTCCATGGCGAGAAGGAGGTCGGAACCCAGCTGTGGTCGTCGAGCTCATTTAGACGCCTGTGTGGCCCGTTTGTGTGTGTGTGTGTGTGTGTGTGTGTGTGTGTGTGATTCTGAACCATGTTTAGTTTTAAATGAGATGCTTGCCTCGGTCACATGACTACCTTCTTAAAGGGGCCGCTCCGGGCCGCTAACACAGAATACATTAGCGCTAAACTGAAACTCCCAAGCTAGCAGAACCAACAAGAAACAAACGTTAGCACGATGTCCATACAAACACGGTGTTAGCCACGGTGTAGCTAACAGATGACACCTGGTGTAAAACCATTAGAGCCAATCTGTGTGTCAAGCAGGTATTTATGCCAGAACATCGTACGGCACTCAAGGAGGGAACAACGCCAGGACACACACACACACACACACACACACACACACACACACACACACACACACACACGCCCATATGATAGTGCTGACACTTGGAACACACCCAGGATGCTATTGTGTGTGTGTGTGTGTGTGTGATTAGTGCCCTGCTGTATTAGAGAGTGGCGGCACACATGAATAATGCTCTTATAGATCTAAATACGCTTATGAATGTTTAATCTCCTGCTGTGCACCGGTGCACTATGGGTAGAGATCAATGCGGACGCGCTGCCTTGTTTTTCCTGCTATCGAGACCTGATTGGACTTTAATGGAGAGCGCCGTGATGAAGTGTGTGTGTGTGTGTGTGTGTGTGTGTGTGTGTGTGTGTGTGTGTGTGTGTGTGTGTGTGTGTGTGTGTGTGTGTGTGTGTGTGTGTGTCGAGCCTCGAACGCTTGGTGGCTCCTGCAGGTTCCCCCCGATCCAGTCGGGATAAACCTCCACTAGAACCGGAGCGGGGTTTGCTAATCTGTGATGACAATGAGGGTTTCGGACGCGGTGACGGCGTCATGAAAAGTGTTTCCTTTGATTTCAAAAGATTAGAAAGCTCCGAGAAAGACGCAGTGTGCCCTTAGCCTTTAGCTGCCTTTAGCAAACATTAGCAGTTTTTAGCTGCATTTAGCAACCTTTAGCTGTCTTTAGCTGCCTTTAGCAAACTTAAGCAACCTTTAGCCACCTTTAGCTGCCTTTAGCAAACTTAAGCAGTCTTTAGCTGCCGTTAGCTGCCTTTAAATGCCTTTAGCACACATTAGCAGTTTTTAGCTGCATTTAGCAACCTTTAGCTGTCTTTAGCCACCTTTAGCTGCCTTTAGCAAACTTAAGCGTTTTTTTAGCTGTCTTTAGCAGCCTTTAGGTGCCGTTAGTTGCCTTTAGCTATCTTCAGCTACCTTTAGCTGGTTTTTGCTACCTTTAGCTATCTTTAGCTGCCTTTTGCTGCCTTTAGCTGCTGTTGGCTACCTTAAGATCCCTTTAGCTTCATTTGGTTCCCTTTAGCTGCCTTTAGCTACTTTGAGAGCATAACTTTATTTATCTCTTAAGGAGGTTCCGTCAGGGAAATTAATTGTTAATTAATTAATTAGCTATCTTCAGATACCTTTAGCTGGTTTTTGCTCCCTTTAGCTATCTTTAGCTGCCTTTAGCTACCTTTAGCAGCTTTTAGTTGACTTTAGCTGCCTGTAGCTGCCTTTAGCTACCTTTAGCTGCCTGTAGCTGCCTTTAGCTTCCTTTCGCTGCCTGTTTCTGCCTTTAGCTACCTTTAGCTACCTTTAGCTGCCGGTAGCTGCCTTTAGCTGCCTGTTTCTGCCTTTAGCTACCTTTAGCTGCCTGTAGCTGCCTGTAGCTGCCTTTAGCTACCTTTAGCTGCCTGTTTCTGCCTTTAGCTACCTTTAGCTACCTTTAGCTGCCTTTAGCTGCCTGTAGCTGCCTTTAGCTGCCTGTTTCTGCCTTTAGCTGCCTTTAGCTGCCTGTAGCTGCCTTTAGCTGCCTGTTTCTGCCTTTAGCTTCCTTTAGCTTCCTTTAGCTGCCTGTAGCTGCCTTTAGCTGCCTGTTTCTGCCTTTAGCTGCCTTTAGCTGCCTGTAGCTGCCTTTAGCTGCCTGTTTCTGCCTTTAGCTACCTTTAGCTACCTTTAGCTGCCTGTAGCTGCCTTTAGCTGCCTGTAGCTGCCTTTAGCTGCCTTTAGCTGCCTGTAGCTGCCTTTAGCTGCCTGTTTCTGCCTTTAGCTACCTTTAGCTGCCTTTAGCTGCCTGTAGCTGCCTTTAGCTGCCTGTTTCTGCCTTTAGCTACCTTTAGCTGCCTGTAGCTGCCTGTAGCAGCCTTTAGCTGGACCGACCCTTGAAATGTGTGACTAAAGTAAAACAGTGGAGTTTTTGTGGACTGAGATGTTTTATTTCTGCAGAGTTCAACAGGAGTCGACCAAAGAGGGCATTAACATTCCAGGAAGACGACGGTCAGATTCAGTTTTCCGCTCTCTATCAACACTTTCTATCGTCGTCTCAGACACACACACGCACACACACACACACACACACACACACACCCTCAGACTGCCAGACGATGCTGCGTTACTATATTTTCTCACGCCGGGGTGTCTTTGCCCCGTGATAATTGTGAATTTAATTGATGCTGTCACATGGTCTGTGATGGCGTTTCAAGTGATTGCAAAGCTCGTGTGGAAGAAACAGATTTTTCTGGAGGAGAAAAGACGCCTCAGCAGAGCCGGGATTAAGGAAAAACACTTCCTGATTAGCGTTTCTTCCATCCTCGCTCTCCGCTTGAAACGCTAACACCTCATGTGGGGAGGAAACGTGACATACAGGAAACTCCGACGCCCTTTTCTCGCCCCGTTTCACCTTTAAACGCTTCAACACCCGGCGGGGCGACAGGAAGAAGCTGGTCGCTGCAGCAGGAAGTGGACCTGGGCTATTTGTTATCATTAGCATATCATTAGCATCAAAATGAGCATGCATAATTCATGGCTGGTGAAATCCATCTGTGTTAACGCCATTGTCTCTGCAGAGGCGTGTGAATATTAAGCATGCAGGCGTTCACGTGAAGCGCTAATTAAATACGTTGGGTACGGCTGATGATTCCTGGAGTGGCGCCGAATGACTCCAGATAATCAGAAGGTGATTAGCGCCAGATACTCATTAGCATTCGCCGCTAAAAAATTGCTCAGCAAAATTGGAGTTAAAGGATTTGTGCAGCCCAAGGCGTCTAAAGATGTATAAATAACGCTGTTATTGACCTCCTTGTTATTGATAATTCCTTTGCCTCCTCGCCGCCGTCGCCGGGGGCGACGCGCCCTCACATGCTAGCACAATAATAATAATAATAGTAATAATAAGGGTTTCAGCGGCGTGATGCAACGACAGGAAGGAAGCTGTCACGCGGAGTTAAGTAGCGATGTGTGAGCGCCGGATGCTAACGCTAGCATCGCCGCTCGCAAGAAAAGAGGTAGTTTTACTCAGATTACTTGAAATGATTGATTTCTGACTTTGTTACGTCACGAATCAGAACGTTTTGTTAAGTCTGCTAATGCTAAATGCTACTGACGCCTCGCCGTCTGAAAGGGTTTGGTCCAAAAATGTGTGTGTGCTAAAGAATCATTTGTCATCCAACCAGAGGGCGTGTCCAGATGTGAGACAGGTGGTTGTTCAGGGTGGCCTTTAGCTACCTTTAGCTCTCTATAGCTGCCTTTAGCTACCTCTAGCTACATTTAGCTGCCTCTAGCTGCCTTTAGCATCCTTTAGCAGCCTTCAGCTACCTTTAGCTGACTTTAGCCATCTTTAGCTAGCTTTAGCTACCTTTAGCTAGCTTTAGCTACCTTTAGCTTACCTTACCTACCTTTAGCTACCTTTAGCTGCCTTTAGCTACCTGTAGCTAGCTTTAGGTACCTTTAGCTGCCTTTAGCTACCTTTAGCTAGCTTTAGCTACCTTTAGCTGCCTTTAGCTACCTTTAGCTAGCTTTAGCTACCTTTAGCTGCCTTTAGCTACCTTTAGCTAGCTTTAGCTACCTTTAGCTGACCTTAGGTACCTTAAGCTGCCTTTAGCTGCCTTTAGCTGCCTTTAGCCCCCTTCAGCTGTCTTTAGCTGCCTTTAGCGGCCTTTAGCACCTTTCAGCTGTCTTTAGCTGCCTTTAGCCGCCTTTAGCAGATTTTAGCTACCTTTAGCTAGCTTTAGCTGTCTTTAGCTAGCTTTAGCTACCTTTAGCAGCCTTTAGCTGTCTCTAGCTGCCTTTTTGCTGGACCGACCCCTGATATGTGTGACTGAAGTAAAACGTTGTAGTTTTTCTGGACATATATGATCGATTGATCGTGATTATCTACGTATTGATCACTTTTATTCTTCTATCTTATAAGCGGACGACCCTACAGTTGAAAACAGTCACCCCCGTGACTCCTACCTGGAGCGGGACTTCAAACTGGAGCCCTTCCTAGATGCATGATGGGACATGTAGTATTCTGTTTGAGGGCAGGACTCCTCTGTTTCCTGTCGTCTGTTCTCTCATCTCTTTAGATATTGACACTGGCTGTGTGTTCAGATGTCACACACACACACACACACACACACACACACACACACACACACACACACACACACACACACACACACAGCATTGATGAGACATGAAGGAGGGGGCTGCTGGGTTGATTCTGTGTTTTCTGTGGACGAGTGGAATCATGAAAGCCTTTCATTCCCGCTCCAGCAGGTCACACACACACACACACACACACACACACACACACACACACACACACACCACACATACACACGTTTGATCTCAGTTTGGGTTCATTTCCAAACACATAACACATATGGCAGGAATTGTGTGTGTGTGTGTGTGATTGTGTGACGC